>APFE031558380.1:108155-123920 GCA_000404065.3 Pinus taeda
TTTCTGGTATGGTTATAGGTTACAGATGTTGTACTTGATGGCAACACCCATGGCAAGGGCTCTCAATTTGATGAAAATTAAGAAGTACGCAGGAGAACAGTTCAGAATATGCGTACCCATAGGTACGCTGTGCAGGGACCGCGTCCAGACACGCAGGTTACCCATTCATGAGGTGCGTACCCCTAGTGCACACACTTCAAGGCAGTAAAGCGCGCACACGTTGGGTTCCTTATGTTTAACCCTTGGTATTTAGCCGACGGTATTGTGTTATCATGGTTCTGGCCCGTGGTATTGTTTTATTTTATTATTATTATTGAGCCCCATGATCCTTGATTTGAGGAAGAGCTTGCCTATATAAAGCAAAGGAGATCATTTGGCTTAGTATGTTTTTGGGTTGAATATCTTAAGATCTGATCTATTGGGTTATTGTTTCAAAAGGCTTGATCTATATGAAAGTGAAAGTGGAAAGCGAATCTGTAAAGGGTGATCTCCCAAGCGCTTGATCAGATCTGGGCATCCGTCTAACTGTAGCACACAGGTGTTCTGCAAATTCAGCCCTAATCTAAGGTACGCAGGTGCTTAACGGTGCCTCTCGGTGGGTACGCAGAGCAGAAGAAGGCGAGCTGCGCAGGTACGCAGAGCAGACGAAGGGTGACTGCGTGGGTACGCAGAGCAGAAACAGGAGAACTGCGTGGGTCCGCAGAGCAGAAGTGGTTCAGGTGCGTGCCTACTGTAATAGTCTGCGGCGCGATAGTTCTTTTGGGTGCGTGCTTACTGTGGCAGTACGCGGCGCGATACTGCATTTGGGTGCGTACTGTACGCAGCGCGACAGAAGAAGCAGTGCGTGGGCACGCAGTGCAGCAGAAGGAGATCTGCGGATATACGGAGAGAAGCAGAGGGTGAAGTGCGTACCGGCACAGGCCAAAGAAAAGAAAATTGCTTATCTGTTTCAGGACTATTTGTTGACGTAATTTTTCTGTTGATAAGGTGTTCCGGGTTCAGTTCTGTTATTTTGATTTGGTTACTACAGCTGACTGTAATTTATATGTACTTGATGATCATTTCATGTATATGGACCCAGTTTGAAAATTTATGAAAAGTGGTCCTTGTAAGAAAAGAAGTAGGGGGTTGTAGCTCCCTTCCAGGAGAGATTGGAAAACGAGAGAGAGTTGTAGCTCTCTGCAGGTTGCAGCCTGCGTACTGGTAAAGGACTGCACTAGTACAAGACCATTGTAAAAGGAGTTTCTAATTTGAAAGAAGATAGAGACATATTGCAGCAGGTGGTTTTCACCCACATTGGGTTTCCACCTTATATCTGGTGTTCTTTGATGTGACTGCCTGTTTTTCTTGTTCATGCTCATTTTTTATGGTACTGATATGCAAAAATAATTCAAAGTGTAAATAAAGAAGATTTGGTAAAAGAACTAGATAATACTGATTCACCCCCCCCCCTCTCAATATGATTTTCAACAAGATGTTGGCGAAAGTAGGAGGAAAACCTAAGGTGGAAATCCCTATGCATGAAGGGAGTCTGAACGTAGAAGTGCTAATGGATTGGATTAGATCCTTAGACCAGTACTTTGATTATGAAGAGGTTGATGAGAGGAGGAAGGTGAAGTTTGCAGTTCCAGATTGAGGGGTCATGCAGCGATCTAGTGGGATGAGTTACAAACATCAAGAATGAAGAAAGGGAAGTATAAGATCAAGCTATGGGACAAAATGGTAAGTAAAATGAAAGCCTAGTTTTTTCCTAAAGACTATAAGTTGAATCTTTTCAAGCAATTGCAAAATTTAAGGCAAAAAGGGATGTCCGTTAAAGAATATACAGAAGAATTTTATAGATTGAGTATTAGAGAAGGGCATGTAGAGGATGATGAGGAGAAGATATCTAGATATATCAATGACCTAAGGTATGATATACAAGATGATATTAGCTTGTTAAGTCTGAAAACTGTTGAAGATGCCTATCAAGCAATCTTGAAGGCAGAAAAGAAGATATTGAGGAAACAGAGTCAAAGGAATAGAGGAAAAAGTTTAGCAAGAGGTAGGGGAACTACCAGACCAAGGGGACAATAGCATCAACATGAAGCAGGAAGCTCAAGTATTAGACCACCACAGAGGGGAGAATCTAACAAAGAAAGATTTTTGCCCAGAGGAAGAGGGCGAGGAAGAGATGTTCGGTGTTATACATGTGGAGAATGGGGACATATGTCATGGGATTGTCCTCATAATAAACTAGCAAGTTAGAGGAATGTGAATGTGGCCGAGGCAAAGCCAAAACCACCTTCACTTATGGAGAAGGAAGAACCCCCTGAAGAAGGTGAATCACTATTATTAACAAGGACTTTGCTTAGGGCAAAGCCAAAGGTTGGATAACCAGCACAAAGGAATAATTTGTTTAGAACTAGTTGTAAATAAAAAGTTAAGTTTTGCAAGGTAATAATTGCTAGTGGAAGCACTGACAATCTTGTTTCTATAGAGATGGTGGACAAGCTCGGAGTAGCAAAGACCATGCACCCTACTCCTTACAATGTATCATGGTTACAGAAGGGACATCATATTATTGTGATAGAATAATTCAAAGTGGAGATACAAATTGGTACGTATAAAGATTTGATATTATGTGATGTAATGCCCATGGATGTATGCCATGTATTGCTGGGAAGACCATGGTAATTTGATCAAAAATCTATTCATTATGGAAGGAGAAACACTTATACCCTAGAGAAGGATGGAACTAAACACACATTTCTGCCATTGAATGACAATGTTGGCAAAGGAACACTTGGAAGTAGTATTATGTTGGTAAGTGGAAAGGAGCTATTGCAGGAAGTAGTGAAGAACGAGGAGTTGCATTTTTCTATTGTGAGAAGACCAAAGGTAATTTTGACTTCCACAAACTTGAATGATTTTCTTGAAGAAATTAAAATGTTGTTAGATGATTTTGCTAATATTATTGGGGATGAGTTGCCAAATGCATTGCCATCGATTAGGAGTTTTAGTCATCATATTGACCTAATACCAACAACAAGTTTGCCAAATAAAGCAGCATACAGATTAACTCCTCAAGAGAACCCAGAAGTTGGAAGACAGGTGCAGGAGCTGATGGATAAGGGGCTAATTAGAGAAAGTCTTAGTCCATGTGATGTACCAACAGTACTCAGTCCAAAGAAAGGAGGAGAATGGCACATGTGCAAAGATTCCAGAGCCATCAACAAGATCACAATCAGGTACAAATTTCCTTTGCACTGCTTGGATGATTTAATGGACTGTTTGAGTGGACCAAAATACTTTACTAAAATAGATTTGAAGAGTGGATATCATCAAATAAGCATCCGAGAAGGAGATGAGTGGAAGACTACATTTAAAACAAATAGTGGGTTGTATGAGTGGTTAGTGATGCCTTTTGGACTCACTAACGCATCTAGCACATTCATGAGATTAATGAATGAAGTCTTGAAAGAGTATGTAGGAAAGTTTGTTATTGTTTATGTTGATGATATTCTAGTTTTTAGTAAAAGTAAAGAAGAACATTTAAAGCATCTTAAGTTGGTCCTAAGAACTCAGCAGAAAGAGAAACTACTGATAAATCTGAATAAATGTAGCTTCATGAAGGAAGAACTGGTTTACTTGGGATTTGTAGTTTCTAAAGAAGGCTTGAAGATGGATTGAGAGAAAGTCCAAGCAATTTGGAACTAGCCTACCCCCAAAAATATATTTGAGGTAAGAAGCTTCCTTGGTCTTGTAAGTTTTTACAGAATGTTTATCAAAATCTTTAGTCATATTTGTGCACCTATTCTTGAAAGAGTCAAGGAGATCAATCAGCCATTCAAGTGGATAGAAGTAGCAGACAGAAGCCTTAATTTGTTGAAGAAGAAAATCATAGAGGAACCAATTCTGGCTTTACCTGATTTTGACGAAGTCTCTCAAGTAGAAACAGATGCCAGTGGAGTTGCAGTTGGAGCAGTTTTGAGTCAGGAGCAAAGACCAATAGCATACTTCAGTGAGAAATTCAATGATGCAAAGAAGATATATTCTTCTTATGATAAAGAGTTGTATGCTATTGTGCAGGCCTTAAAGAAATGGAGACATTATTTACTACCAAAGGAATTCATATTGTATTTAGACAATCATGCCTTATAGTTCATCAATAACCAGCCGAAGTTGAATCAAAAACATGCCAAGTGGGTAGAATTTCTGCAAAGCTTTACTTTTGTAATAAAGCACGAGAGTGGTAAGTCAAATAAAGTAGCAGGTGCATTGACCAAGGTAAGTTTTATTGTGCAAGAATTCAAAGTGGGTGTTGTAGGTTTTGAGGAAATTATTGAAATGTACAAGGATGATGCATATTTCAAAGATATCTATACAACAGTTTAGAATCCAATGAGTCATAACAGAACTCAGTGGTTGGACTATCTCATTCAAGGAGGCCTATTGTTTAAAAGCAACAAGTTGTGTATTCCCAAATGTTCCATGAGGGAAAACATAATAGTGGAGGATCATCTGGTCACTTTAGACAAGGTAAAACCTTTTCTCAGGTGAATGCTTTTTATTATTGGCCAAAAATGTAGGTTGATGTTAAGAAGTTTGTTGAGAAATGCAGGATATGTTAACATGCAAAGAGAAGGAGTCAAAATACAAGATTGTATCAGCCATTGCCAATACCAGACCGACCGTGGGATGCAGTTAGCATGGATTTTGTTTTAGGATTACCAAAAACCCAGAGAGGGAATCATTCTATTTATGTTGTAGTAGATAGATTTTCCAAAATGGCACATTTCATTGCTTGTAAGAAGACTAGTGATGCAACACATATAACTAATTTATTCTTTTAAAAAATTGTAAGATTTCATGGGTTACCTATAAGTATTGTGTATCATAGAGATACGAAGTTTGTAGGGCATTTTTGGAGAACTCTTTAGAAGAAACTGGGAGCTAACCTCATTTTTAGTTCAGCATACCATCCTCAAATAGATGGACAAACCAAAGTAGTAAACAGGAGCTTGGGGAATATATTGAGGAGTTTAGTGTATCAAAATCCTAAGCAGTGGGATTTAGCACTAGCTTAGGCTGAGTTTTCTTATAATGATACTCCAAACCAAAGTACTGGAATGAGTCCATTTCAAATTGTTTTTGGAATGAATCCAAGAGGTGTGTATGAGCTAAGGGATTTGAGTAAATAGGAGACCAAAAGTGAAAAACCTAAAGAGTTTTAGAACAAATGCAGATATTACAGGAAGAAGTCAAAGGAAGATTACAAGAAAGAAGCAACAAATACAAACATAGGGTAGATCTGAAGAGAAAAGAGAAAGAATTCCAAGTGGTAGATTTAGTGATGGTGTATTTGAGAAAAGAAATATTTCCTGTTAAAACTTACAATAATCTGAAAATGAAAAAGATAGGACCATGTAAAATTGTAAGAATGTTTTTATGAAATTGAGTTGCCATAAGAGATTAGAATATCACCAATTTTTAATGTTGCAGATTTGTATCCATACAAAGAGGCAGAGACAAATTTACAGGAGGAAACTACAGGAGATGAAGTTCAAACAATGAACTGGGAAGAACAAATGCGAAAGACAGCTAAGAAAGAAGTGGAAGATATTTTGGAGAAGAGAGTATGCAAAAGAACCAGAGGACAAACTTATTTCCAATATCTAGTCAAATGGAAAGGACAACCAGTGGAGGATGCTAGTTGGTTGACAATAACAACATTACAGAAGTATGGAGTAAGTCCTGAAAGTTTGAAGGATGATTATTTTCATCCCTATGAGTTTGATGCAAGAGCATCCAGACTTAGCCAACAGTGTGAAAGTTTGTTCACATGTTGTGGCTAAACAATGTTGAAATTCATTGACCTAATCAGTCAAAAGACAATTTTTCTAAGAGGGTTTGATCTCTCAAGAAACGAGTTGTATTTTATTATTGTAATAAGTTAGAAATTGTCTTATTTTAGGCTAAAGGAAGAGTTGTTAGAATAGGTGTGAGATAGAGCTAGGAATTAGAAGATTTGTTGTTAGATTTATTAAAAATAGGGATTGATTTGTTAAATACATTTAGAGTTGTATCTGACTTACAAAAAGGAGGAAAAATGTAATGAAACAGAGAGAGGATTGAGAAGTGGATTTAGAGAGCGAGAGCAAGATAGTGTGTGGATTGTATTTTTGAAGACAAAGGTCTTTATTTTTGTAATCAGGCCCAAGGCCGAGACTCTATAATTTTATTATGAATGAAGTGATGTTGTACACATAATTATATATATGCAGCCCATGGAGATCCTCGAATGATATTTTTCTCTGTATTTGGTTGATATTGATGCTTACTCTGCTTTCCATGCTTTACAATAGATAAACACTGAGTTAAAAGAATAATCAATGAGTTAAATGTATCATTTTGGTTCTGTAAGCAAAAAACGAAAAATACACTAAAAATCATCACAAAACCCATTTGGAATTGGAATATAGACTTCAAATATTCTATACAGAGGTTTTTAAAGTTATTGGATCCATAGGCCAAATCACATTGCTTAAGAGGAAAGGAATCGGCTTGTTGAATCACCGATTTCCGATATCACGATAATACCGAATCTGAAAAGTTATAGAGCAGGGTTAATAATCTATCAGGTCCACGAAGGGTGATCGCATCGGCGCATTGAAGCATAAGGAGTCTAGCCAATTGAACATTGCGATTGCAATTGTGTGATTTAATCACAACCATTGGATCATGATTAATCGTGACCATTGGATTGTCAACCAGTCTCACTACAATTAAGTGGTATTTCAGGCGTGTTATAAGTTGTAAGTGGTTTTGAGGTTCCAGCACCCAATTCCATTGAAACACTACCACGTAGCAAAGGTGAAGGGAATAAAACCGTGTATCGGGTGGTTAACACGCGATCCATTATTCCACCCAAAATCACTAACAACCGTCAGATCTAACAGATACAGATCGATGGTTCTGAAGCATCGACGCTTTGAATTCTGGTGTATAGTAAGCGTGCCAATACAAAAAGGTAAAAATCAATGTTTGTGGGGTTTTTCAATGTATTTCAGTTTGGAAGGAAAACAGTCAGGTTTAGCTTAAAATGGGATTCGTGGGGTGATTTTGAGGTTTTTATGAGTCTCGCTTCCGCACTACATCAAGGAACATCTGGATGCCTTTTCCTAGAGTTATAAAGAAATGAAGGGAGTGCACCCCCCACATGTGTACTCACCACATTTATATCATAGAAGGTTGCAAACTAGTCTGACAACCCCAAAGGAGAATGAATCTAGCTCTCAAGGATATAGTCAAACAAGAACTGCAAAAGTTGTTGGATGCAGGATTCATTTACCCTATCTCAGATAGTGAGTGGGTTTCTCCTTTGGTTTTGGTTCCAAAGAAAAGTGGGAAGTGGAGGATTTGTGTCAATTACAGAGAGTTAAACAAAGTAACAAAGAATGACCATTTCCATCTACCTTTCATTGATAAAGTGTTAGATGGCCTGGTAGTGAAAACATTTTTCTCTTTCATGTATGGGTTCAGCGGGTACAATAAAATCCAAATGGACTCATAAGACTAGGATAAAACCACCTTCACCTATCCTTTGGGTACCTTCGCCTATAGGGTCCTTCCTTTTGGCCTATGTAATGCCCCTACCACTTTCCAAAGGGTAGTCCTGAGTATATTTACTGAGCTAGTCCATGATGCAGTAGAAATTTATATGGATGATTTTACACCCTATGGGTGTGATTTTCAAGAGGTTTTGTCCAACTTGGGTAAGGTGTTGAACAAATGCATTGAAATTCACTTATCCCTTGGTCCCAAAAAATGTGAGTTCTTGATGACTGCAAGGACTACTCTAGGTCATTCATTATCTGAGAAAGGACTCTAGGTGGACCCAAATAAGGTAGCCATCATCCAAAGGGTCCCACCTCCACAAAAACATAGTGGTGTTAGAAGTTTTCTAGGTTTAGCTAGGTACTATAAGACATTTATAAAAGACTTCATCAAGTTAGCTTCTCCTTTATTTAGGTTATTGGCCAAAGACTCAGAATTTGTATGGTTAGAAAGCTGTCAAGAGGCATTAGACACCCTAAAGAACAAGTTGACTATTGTGCCTATTCTCCGAGGCCCAAATTGGGATCTTCCTTTCCATATACATTTTGATGCCTCTCACAAAGCCATAAGAGCAACTCTAGGCCAACTAGATGACAAGCTACCTTATGCCATTTACTTCATCAATAAGAATCTACCAAAAGCTGAGCTAAACTACACAGTGACTGAAAAGGAGCTCCTAGCTATTGTGCATTCATTAATCAAGTTTAGGCATTACATTACAGGTTACCAAACAATTGTACATACTGACCCTGTGGTGGTTAAGTACTTGATGAATAAACCTGATGTAGATGCCCATATTATTAGATGGTTACTCTTATTGCAATAGTTTGGTTTAACTATTATTCATAAGCCTGGAAGGGAGAATGTTGTTGCATATTTTTTTATATAGATTTACTTTTCCTGCCAGGGAGGAAGGAATGGTTGATGATCAGTTACCGGATGAATACTTATTTTTTATTTTAGTTCTCTCTCCATGGTTTGCTAACATAGCATATTACTTGGTGCCTGTACATTTTCCACCAAATATTTCTTGCAAGGAAAAGAGAAATTTTGTGAGGAAGAGTGCCCCATTCACTTGGATTGGGGGAAACCTCTTCAAACTAGGCCCAGATCAAATTCTGGGAAGATGTGACAGGGAGGAGGAAGTCTTTGACACCCTTCCAACCTGTCATGATGGGCCTTGTTGAGGTCACTTTGCAGCCAAAAGGACAACATTCAAGGTGCTACAAGCTAGTTATTTCTAGCCCACTCTTCACCAGGATGTGAGGATGCATACTAGTCAGTGTGATTGGTTCCAGGCGATGGGGAAACCTACCAAAAGGGATGAAATGCCTCTGCAACCTCAAGTGACTTTCGAGCCATTTGACAAGTGGGGCATGGATTTCATTGGACCCATTGACACTCCATCCAGGCAAAAATAGTACATCATTGTGTGCACTGACTATTTAACCATATGGGATGATGACAAGGCCATCAAAGCAACAACATAAGAGAAAGTGGTTGAGTTCTTGTCAGACCAGGTAGTAACTCCTCCAATTAATTCATTCATATTCATTCAGGTTAGTCTTTATTGTATACATGAGGGTGAGACTATTCAATTCATCTCCCAGTGGCTATTCATATTTCTTATTATTTATTTACATCAGTTACACTTGTTCACCCAATCCTGATGATTAGGTGTCAACATTCCCCCCTTAATCTAAAGGGATGATGGTGAGTCCAAGCATCATTTTGAATCGTTCAAGATTTTCTCTTCCAAGCGCTTTGGTGAAGATGTCTGCAACTTGCTCATTAGTGGAAAAATACTAGAGATGGATTGTTTTTGCCTCAACATGATGTTGAATCAGATTATATTTAGTATTGATGTGCTGCATTTGATCATGGAACTTTGGGTTCTTGGCCAACTTTATTGTCGAGGTATTGTCAATCATGAGTGGAGTTGATTGTAGTTGTTTTACCTGTAAATCTTCAAGAATTTTCCTAAGCCACACAATTTATTTTGTTGCCTCAGCTGCTACCACATATTCTGCTTATGTTGTGGAATCTGCTGGAACTAGTTGTTTGTGTGATCTCCAGGAGATAGCTCCTGATCCAAGACTCGTAGCATAACCTGAAGTAGATACCCCAGTTTCTTTGTCTCCATTGAATACTGAATCAGAGTATCCAATCAAGCTGAAGTTGTCCACCTGCGTATACTTCATTTCAAAGTCTTGAGTTCCATTGAAGCATGTTAGAACTCTTTTTGTAGCAGACCAATGTCCCTCACAAGGATTTTGCATAAATGTGGAGAGGATTCCAACAACAAACAAAATGTCTGGTCTAGTAGTAGTTAGGTAGTTGAGACTTCCTACAAGCTATCTATACTTTGTTGCATCCTCAAATTATTTTTCCTTCAATGGATGTGAGCTTTAAGTTTTTTTCTATTGGAGTAGTAAGGGGATTGCATTCTGTCATGCCAAACATGTTCAACAGATCTCCAATGTACTTCTTTTGAGAAAGAAATATGGTCTTCGGATGTTGAGTTACTTCAATACCAAGATAGTAATTAACATAGCCCAAATCAATCATTTAAAAACATTTCCTCAATTCCTTCTTTATGGATGCAAAGTAGCTTTCATTGTTCCCTGTCATCAAAAGATCATCTACATATACCATAAGATATACAACTGTTTTGCCAACTTTCTTGACAAATAAAGTTGCATCATCAAGATCATAATTTTTGAAATTGAGTTTCAAAATATGCTCAGTTAGTTTTTCATACCAGGCTCACGGTGCTTGTTTGAGGCCATACAAGGATTTCACAAGTTTGCATACTTTATGTTCATGACCTTTCACAACAAATCCTTCAGCCTAGGACATAAAAACATTCTCTTTTAGATCTCCATTCAAGAAAGAAGTTTTTACATCCATTTGATGGACTTTCCAACCATTCTGAGCTGCTAGGCCAAAGAGTGTTTGGATGGTAGCCCATTTTCCTATGAGGGAAAAAGTCTCCTCATAGTCGACCTATTCCTTATGTGCAAAACCTTTTGGAACAAGCCTAGATTTGAGCTTTTCAAGTGAGCCATCAGATTTATACTTGTTCTTGTAGACCCACTTCCAGCTAATTGGTTTGGCTCCTAATGGAGGATCAATGAGCTTCAAAGTGTCATTCTTTATTAGGGCATCATACTCCTTTTGCATCGCTTCTTTCCATTCATCATGAGAATCAACTTCTTTGAAGGGAGTTGGTTTGAATTTGTAGACAAATTCAATTCAAAATCATAAGAAACATCCATATCAACAGGTGAATTAGAGTCATCTACATCACCTCCATTTTGTTGGTTTGAATTTCTAGTTCTTGCCTTTCCAACCACATCAGGATGAACACTTTCAATTGTCTTTGTCAGCCACTTTGGGGGACCATTCTCAGATGGTCCAGGCTTCTCCATTGATTCATTTCAGACTAAATCAAGATTGAGTCTTCCAATTCAATCAATCACATCACTTAAAGTATCATCCATTGTTGGAGTTTCATCCAGGGGAGAGAGTTCTTCAGAAGAAGATTCCATGTGTTGATCTAGTATAGAAATCCCCCCTTCAAGATGTGGAATCTGATTATGAAATTCATGAAATGATTTTTCATTTGTGAATCTATACAAGCAATCAAGTTGTCACTCAACAACATTGTCAGTTTTGGATGATTCAAGAAAGATTACATCTCTAGATACAACAAGCTTTTTAATGACTTCATCATAGAGACGGTATGCTTTGGAGGTGTTTGAATACCCTACAAATATACACTTATGACTTCTTGCACCAAGTTTGTGTCTATGTACCTTTGATATCAAGGCATAACAGGTGGAACCAAAGACCCTGAGATCCTTTACCAAAGGAACGTGCCCATACTACATTTCATAGGGAGCCTTGTTTTTTATAGCATTAGATGGAAATATATTCTTTATATATGTAACACATACAACTGCGTCGACCAAAAACATCAATTTTACATTTTTGAAAAACATCATGGAGCACACCATATTTAAGATTGTCCTATTCATTCTTTCAACTACACCATTCTATTGGGGATTATAAGGCATAGTTGTTTGATGTTTGATCCCATGTTGGCAAAGATAGTTTTCAAATTCATTTGAAGTATATTCTTTTCCATTATCAGTGTGAATAGATCCAATATGAGATTTTGCATCATTTTCAATCCATGTATGAAATTTCTTGAATGTTTGAAAAGAATAAGACTTTTTCTTAAATAAATAAACGCAACACATTCTGGTGTAATCATCAATAAATGTCATCCTATATTTATTTCCATTTGTACAAGGAATAGGCATTGGACCACATAAGTCTGAATGAATGAGTTCGATTTTTCTATGTTCTCTTGAATGTGAATCATGAAAAGACTGTTAGCTATGCTTTTCTAGAATACAAGCATCACATTGCTTAAGTTTCCTAGGAATTGTAGGAAAACCAGCAACACCATTTTCTTCAGCAAGCAGAGGTTGTCATAGTTCAAATGTCCAAATCTAGCATGGCAAGATAAAATTGATGGAAGTGTACCTTCTTCATAATGAGAGTTGTATGAGAAATGTTGTGCATGAGCAGAGGTACCTTGTAGCTTGAGAAGCCTTTCTTATTCTATCCTACTCATGACAAGTGAGTGCTCAGATGCTTTTCTCACCTCAAGCTTGCTACCAAACATATGAATGGAGTGACCTTGCTGGTAGATGTGGACTGAGGACAACAAGTTTCTCTTCAGTTGTGGGATATATAGAACATGATGCAGAAGAAAGTTTGGAAGACTAGGTAGTTTGAGCCTGATTGTGCCAAGCCTTGATGGCTTGAGTTTTGATTGGTCTGTAATGTATAAGGCTCCATCAACATTGTCTGTAAATTCTTCAAAAAAAATATTTTCTATGAGTCATGTGTCAAGTTGCTCCTGAATCAATCAACCAATAATTTCTCCAAGAAGCAAGTGAAGCATTAAATAAGTCTTCATTTAATCTAATATTACATTGTGCCACAACATAATGAGCAGATTCAGGTGCTTTACCTTTGTCCATGTCATTGGCTTTACCTTTGGGATGGTTTCTTTGCTGCTTAATTTTGTCCCTAGGTAACTTGCATGTAGAGGCATCATGTGATCCATTCCTTTTGCAACATATGCAATGAAAATCTTACTTTTCTCCTTGAGAGTGTTTAACTATTCACACAATATATATGATTGAATGCATTGTAAAATCTATGTGCTGTAAAAAATACTTCTGCTGGGACAAAATGCACTTCTGGTGGTAATTTTGCAAAAAAAAAATTACAATTCCAAGGGGTATTGGTATGACAGTACTATATTGAAACATAGTACTATAATGAAAAATGTAGAGTATTCAAACTAGGCCCACTACGCCAAGATTCATTCAACTACAAGTCATAATCCAAGTTAATGACTAAGTGCCAAGCATCGAGCTCCAAACCATTACTCTGTTCTTTTTCTAATGAATCTTATAAAACTGAATAGAACATTCTTAAAAACACTCCAAGATAGGGAGTGCACAGCTGAAGCTTTAGAGCCTTCTCAAACACGAGATGAACAAACATTTTACCAAGTTAGATAACACAACCTTATGATTTCCAGGAATGAAATAAACCCAGAATGACTAATAAAATAAGCAAAAAAACTTGAGCAAAATTGTTTCTTTCCAGTATATTATCATGCTCAGCACTTTTTTTTTTAGACACCAACAGTCTTTCCCTTGTACCCAATGATCTTTTTGTGTTGTCCATGCACACAAAGCATCCAAAACTAGAGCAGGCTTCTGATATGCCTAACCTTCATGGTTTAGGGAAATCTCGGGCAATACCATGTGAGCCTTTGTGCCTTCGAAACCCATCATGCATTTGGAGGAGGGTTGTCGTATGGTCCAAGCAGTAGCGTAGCGTGGTAGGATTTTAATGCAGTGTATGGAGTGAGCAGAATGGAAGTCTGCGAATATCATGTATTTCACAGTTACAATTCTGTTGTGCATAACCCAGGAGTGGTATGGCCACACAACATATATAATAGGTAGCAGTCGGCCTTTGTAATATGACAATGTGCAAGTCATATGGAGTATCGGAGGTGCTAGACAGCTTGGCAATGATGGTATCAGAGCATATACTGTCATAACAATGCATTCATAATAATAGAAATGGTGTATTAAATAGCATGAGGGAGGTGTTATGAAAATAGCATTGAAAATAGTGCGGCTCAGAGCCATAATGACACCACAGCAGTCGAGTCTTGTCCCACAATGGTGTTCCCTCCTCAGCCTTCAATTCTACTTCTAGAAGTTTTGGACTCAACGGAGTTTTGATTTGGGAGTGCTACTATCCGAATCGGAGGTGTCAGTCTGCATCAATATCAGATGCTGGAATAGGCACCACATTACACTCAAAGATGTCAGTTCTGCAATATGGGCAGAACATAGGCAGAATAGGAGTTACAAGGGAAGGAATGCTAAAAATAGAGCTGGATTTGATACCATGTCAGACCAGGCAGTAACTCCTCGAATCAATTCATTCCTATTCATTCATGTTGGTCTTTATTATATACATGAGGGAGAGACTGTTCACTTCATCTCCCGGTGACTATTCATATTTCTTATTATGTATTTACATCAATTACACTTATTCACCCAATCCTGATGATTAGGTGTCAACAGTTCTTAAGGGAAAATGTATTTTATAATTTTTGGTACCATAGAGAACTAGTCAGTGATCAAGGAAGTCAGTTTACACCTCGCATGATTGAAAATTTGTTAAGCCAACACAAGATCAAACATAGAACATCCACTCCTTACCACTCACAAGATAATGGACAAGTGGATGTAACCGAAAGAGCGTCGAAAGGGATTCTGACCAAAGTGGTTAGCAGCAACAAAAAGGACTAGGAAGATAGATTAGTTGAGGCCACTTGGGCCTACAATACCACCTCGAAGACCACCACTGGATTAACTCCTTATGAGTTGTTCTATGGGAAGAAATTTATGTTGTCAGTAGAGTTTGAGTACAATACCTTAAGGATGATAGCATGACTGGATCTAGATCTCACCAGGGCACAACAAGGGAGATTTCTCTAGCTAAATGGGTTAGATGAATTTAGGATGCAAGCTCTCCTACATACAGAGGTGACTCAAGTTCAAAGGAATATTTGCCATGAAAAGGACATAAAGGACAAACAGTTTCAAGAAGGTGATTGGGCTTTGTTGTATGATTCTAGATACAAGGTTTTTCAAGGAAAATTAAGGACTACATGGTTAGGGCATTATGTCATAGAAAAATGTCATGATAATGGTTGATTACAGATAAGAACCATTACTTATCAATGGGTACAAATTAGAGGTCTATAAGAAGCTGTTGTCAAAGCAAGAATTCATCAATGGCATGAAAAAGACAATGATGGTGGTGGAGAAATTATCAGCTTCTACCCCATCAAATCCCTCATCAAAGAAATAAAAAAGAAAAGAGAGAAAAAATAAAGAGACTCAGGTGAAAACATCAATGAGTCACCTGAGTCTCACTATTGGGT
Organism: Pinus taeda; assembly: GCA_000404065.3. Lineage (NCBI taxonomy): Eukaryota > Viridiplantae > Streptophyta > Pinopsida > Pinales > Pinaceae > Pinus > Pinus taeda. The sequence continues at coordinate 123,313 of APFE031558380.1, forward strand.
TGAAAACCTCTTGAGGTGGTCCAATGGTTTTGAAAAGAAAAGAAAAAGATAAAAAGATATCTGGGTGAAAACCTCTTTTGAGGAACCTAGGGCAAGCAACTAGGATGAAAAGATCTTGGAGGTAGATTAGTTGTTTTCAAAAAACAAAGAAAAACAAAAAAGAGAAAAGAAAAAGTTTGAAAATGTTGTTTGCGGGTCAACAGGGGGAGATTAGAGCAACTTGAGAGGAACAGAAGGACCTACACAATACATATTTTCATTCCTCCTTCTCATATTCTTCATTATCCCATCAATCCCTCCATTTATGAACTCCTCCAACTCAGTTTACATAGGCTCTATGTTTTCTATAGGATTCCCTGTAATCCTATAGGAGTTACCTGTAGGAATTACAGTGCCTTGGGAATCCCAATAAAAGTTACCCTAGAGCAAGGGGATGACCAACCTATGTCAAAAAACTAAAATATTTACTCCGCCACATCATTACCATTGTTGGGTTGTGTTATATTCTTTCCACAACTAGCCCACGTAGTTAACCGGGGGGGTTAGAAGGGGGTGGGTCCCCCCCTTCGTTGTGTTGATTGCATAGTGTGGGGGGGGGGTCATAAGGG
>APFE031558380.1:131501-201354 GCA_000404065.3 Pinus taeda
TTTTCTCCACATAAAAGTGCGTGAAATTTTCTCCACATGAAATAAAATTTTTCTCCACATGAAATAAACTTTTTCTCCACATAAAAGTGCATGAAATTTTCTCCACATGAAATAAACTTGTTCTCCACATAAAAGTGCGTGAACTTTTTTCTACATGAAATAAAATTTTCTCTGCATAAAAGTGTGTGAACTTTTCTCCACATAAAAGTGCATGAACTTTTTTCTACATGAAATAAACTTTTCTCCACATAAAATTGCATGAACTTTTCTCCACATGAACTAAACTTTTCTCTGCATAAAAGTGCGTGAACGTTTCTCCACATGAAACAAAATTTTCTCCGCATAAAAGTGCGTGAACGTTTCTCCACATGAAATAAACTTTTCTCTGCATAAAAGTGCGTGAACTTTTCTCCACATGAAATAAACTTTTCTTCGCGTAAAAGTGCGTGAACTTTTCTCCACATGAAATAAACTTTTCTCGGCATAAAAGTGCGTGAACTTTTCTGCACTATAATTTATCATCTGAGATGAGTGGGTTGCCATCACGTACAACATATGTATCATAATGCCATTATGAGTTTTGTTGGATAATAGTATCCATTGAAGAGGTAACCATGTGTAGTGGGTAGCCATGACACATTTCTTTGCCCATAGGCAAGACCTTCCTATTCGTGTGCAAGATTTTCAAGCTTTTGTATTTTTTGTTTCACACTATTTGTTATTTGTATTAATTGCTGTCATCTTTGTGGTTGGAGGTCAAGAACGACTATGGTGGCTTCACTAGAAATTTTGTGTCACATAATCCTAACAATTTAGTTGTTAGGATAGGAGTAGGATTAGTTGCATCTTAGTTTTCCTTCCTTGCACTCGTCTTGCACTCGTAGTCCATCATCGTTTTCTTATTTTCATTACGTTTGTTTTAGTCATTTTTCTTTCTTATCTTCGAGTTTTGTTCACTTGTTGTGTACTCATTTCCTTATCTTGTTTTTCCCTTTCATGTTAAGCTTTCCTTTTGTTTTCACTATGCAAATAAGTGTTGTCCAATACTATGTTCTAGCTTTTTAATAAGTATATGGCTAAATTTAATGAGTCTTGTGACACTGCAACACTTGGCCAGTCCTATGTCTATCTTCTCTATGCCTAGTTGTAACTTTTGGTCGATGAAGCCTTGACACAAAATATGATCCGTCTGTAAGGGAAAGATTTGGTCAAACCATGAACTTCTGTCCAAACGGGGAAACCCCATGCCTGTACTCAGTCTTCTACTTTATGTGTTCAAGACTTGAAGGTCATATCTTGGATAAAAATATCCCAAAAGTACATTCAATGGCATTTACTTTGTGCTCTCCAATATTCATTGTTTAGCATCTTTCTGCTTAGATATATGTAAAACAAGTGAGGAAATTCAGCTCGTGCTGATGCTTATGACAAGTCCTCACTGTCTTGGCATTACTGATGAGAATGATTATATTTATTTTTCTATAAAATACTCCCATCATGATCCCATCTCTCCAATCAAAAATCAATATTTTCACATTTCATGAAACATTCCAAATAACCATTATGAATTTCATGATCCAATCTATCAATGGCTGGAATAATCTTACTTGTTGAGCCATGTTGTAGGAAAAGGGCTTCAATCGTTCCTTGCACTCACTAAGAAGCTCATTGTAGATGAATAGACACTTGCAAGAGGCTTATGAGTTTTGTTGGATAATGGTATCCATTGAAGAGGTAACCATGTGTAGTGGGTAGCCATGACACATTTGTTTGCCCATAGGCAAGACCTTCTTATTCATGTGCAAGATTTTCAAGCTTTTGTATTTTTTGTTGCACACTATTTGTTATTTGTATTAATCGCTTGCATCTTTGTGGTTGGAGGTCACGAATGACTATGGTGGCTTCACTAGAAATTTTGTGTCACATAATCCTAACAATTTAGTTGTTAGGATAGGAGTAGGATTAGTTGCATCTTAGTTTTCCTTCCTTGCACTCGTAGTCCATCATCATTTTCTTATTTTCATTACGTTTGTTTTAGTCATTTTTCTTTCTTATCTTCGAGTTTTGTGTCACATAATCCTAACAATTTAGTTGTTAGAATAGGATTAGGATTAGTTGCATCTTAGTTTTCCTTCCTTGCACTCGTCTTGCACTCACAATCCATAATTGTTTTCTTATTTTCATTACGTTTGTTTTAGTCATTTTTCTTTCTTATCTTCGAGTTTTGTTCACTTGTTGTGTACTCATTTCCTTATCTTGTTTTTCCCTTTCATGTTAAGCTTTCCTTTGGTTTTCACTATGCAAATAAGTGTTGTCCAATACTATGTTCTATCCTTTTAATAAGAATATGGCTAAATTTAATGAGTCTTGTGACACTGCAACACTTGGCTAGTCCTATGTCTATCTTCCCTATGCCTAGTTGTATCTTTTGGTCGATGAAGCCTTGACACAAAACCCCATGCCTGTACTCAGTCTTCGTGCTGATGCTTATGACAAGTCCTCACTGTCTTGGCATTACTGATGAGAATGATTATATTTATTTTTCTGTAAAATACTCCCATCGTGATCCCGTCTCTCCAATCAAAAATCAATATTTTCACATTTCATGAAACATTCCAAATAACCATTATGAATTTCATGATCCAATATTTCAATGGCTGGAATAATCTTACTTGTTGAGCCATGTTGTAGGAAAAGGTCTTCAATCATTCCTTGCACTCACTAAGAAGCTCATTGTAGATGAATAGATACTTGCAAGAGGCTTATGAGATTTGTTGGATAATAGTACCCATTGAAGAGGTAACCATGTGTAGTGGGTAGCCATGACACATTTGTTTGCCCATAGGCAAGACCTTCCTATTCGTGTGCAAGATTTTCAAGATTTTGTATTTTTTGTTGCACACTATTTGTTATTTTTATTAATCGCTTGCATCTTTGTGGTTGGAGGTCGAGAATGACTATGGTGGCTTCACTAGAAATTTTGTGTCACATAATCCTAACAATTTAGTTGTTAGGATAGGAGTAGGATTAGTTGCATCTTAGTTTTCCTTCCTTGCACTCGTCTTGCACTCGTAGTCCATCATCGTTTTCTTATTTTCATTACGTTTGTTTTAGTCATTTTTCTTTCTTATCTTCGAGTTTTGTTCACTTGTTGTGTACTCATTTCCTTATCTTGTTTTTCCCTTTCATGTTAAGCTTTCCTTTTGTTTTCACTATGCAAATAAGTGTTGTCCAATACTATGTTCTAGCCTTTTAATAAGTATATGGCTAAATTTAATGAGTCTTGTGACACTGCAACACTTGGCCAGTCCTATGTCTATCTTCTCTATGCCTAGTTGTAACTTTTGGTCGATGAAGCCTTGACACAAAACCCCATGCCTATACTCAGTCTTCATGCTGATGCTTATGACAAGTCCTCACTGTCTTGGCATTACTGATGAGAATGATTATATTTATTTTTCTGTAAAATACTCCCATCGTGATCCCGTCTCTCCAATCAAAAATCAATATTTTCACATTTCATGAAACATTCCAAATAACCATTATGAATTTCATGATCCAATATTTCAATGGCTGGAATAATCTTACTTGTTGAGCCATGTTGTAGGAAAAGGGCTTCAATCGTTCCTTGCACTCACTAAGAAGCTCATTGTAGATGAATAGACACTTGCAAGAGGCTTATGAGTTTTGTTGGATAATAGTATCCACTGAAGAGGTAACCATGTGTAGTAGGTAGCCATGACACATTTGTTTGCCCATAGGCAAGACCTTCCTATTCATGTGCAAGATTTTCAAGCTTTTGTATTTTTTGTTCCACACTATTTGTTATTTGTATTAATCGCTTGCATCTTTGTGGTTGGAGGTCGAGAACGACTATGGTGGCTTCACTAGAAATTTTGTGTCACATAATCCTAACAATTTAGTTGTTAGGATAGGAGTAGGATTAGTTGCATCTTAGTTTTCCTTCCTTGCACTCGTCTTGCACTCGTAGTCCATCATCGTTTTCTTATTTTCATTACGTTTGTTTTAGTCATTTTTCTTTCTTATCTTCGAGTTTTGTTCACTTGTTGTGTACTCATTTCCTTATCTTGTTTTTCCCTTTCATGTTAAGCTTTCCTTTTGTTTTCACTATGCAAATAAGTGTTGTCCAATACTATGTTCTAGCCTTTTAATAAGTATATGGCTAATTTAATGAGTCTTGTGACACTGCAACACTTGGCCAGTCCTATGTCTATCTTCTCTATGCCTAGTTGTAACTTTTGGTCGATGAAGCCTTGACACAAAATATGATCCGTCTGTAAGGGAAAGATTTGGTCGAACCATGAACTTTTGTCCAAACTGGGAAACCCCATGCCTGTACTTAGTCTTCTACTTTATGTGTTCAAGCTTAATTCAACTAGTAGAAATAGAGAAGTGAAAAATCTAAACGAGCAAAACTAAATCAGAGGTCTTACATGCTTCTCTAAAGGAACAACCTCTTTTGTTCTCAATAAGTTGAAATCCCTCTTTCACCCTAAAAATAATTAAGTGCCTATGCACAATCCTCTTTCAAAAAGATACAAAGGTGAAAGAAGAGAAAGGCTTCCTGCGCATAGAAGTGAAGTAGGCAACTCTACCGGGGTACTGACCAAGCTCTTTGGTAGTGGAGCAATTCTTTTCTTCTTGCGTGAATCTTTTGAGGTATTGTCTAGGCCTACTTCTAGTGAAGCAACACTAGAGATGAAAACTTATACTCTGAAAATCTTAATCTCGCGAACCAAACTACCCTTCCTGATTTTGAAACACTGTGATCTAGCTGAAAAATTTGTTGTGTTTGACTGAGTTGGTACAAGGTGAACCCTATTTGTCCATGGGGTGAGTGGGGAATCCTAGGTAACCTGCATAATGAATCAATACTTCTTGAAAGGCCAAGGCCCTCTGCTATAAATGAATCGAAACAGAGAAGCAGGTATTCAAACGATGTGTCGCCAAGTGTCGTAGCAGCTGCAACACCCTCCAAAATTTTGTCCTACATCCAAATTTCATAGCCTTCCTTGATTTTTTCCCTTGATGGTCACAAACACTTGGGCTCATCCCACGAGCTCTTGTCGAGTTTTCACACCCCTTTTTCCTGATCAACCACCGGTTGTCTTTTCGCATGTTGATTACTATGTCATGCTTGCAAGTTTGTTCTGGGATTTTTGAAGGTTTTTCTTTGTGTGTATGAGTTGTTTTAATTCTGTTGACATCAGTCACACTCACACACAAAGTTGTAAACATTTTCGCACAAGTATCGTCACGGTCCTTTGGAAGCATATTTCAATTGTCGCACTTGTCACTCTTAATCTTTGAGTTAGTCTCACTAAGCACATGTTGTCTTATTGTTTTGAGGTGTCTTGTCATCAAGTCATGCTAGGTGTGTGATCACATTGTCATGTATGCAAAAGTACACTTTCCTTCAAGCTTAGTCAATTTTCCCAAAAATCTGTCAACCAGAAAACCTTCTGTCAACTAGAACTAATCTGAGTGACCTTGCGCTACTTCCTATAACTGTGCAGAGCTTGAAACTATCCTCTAGGCAACATGTAGTGCCCAATTCTGGAAATGTGATAGCTAATTGTCTCCCAGGACTGCGTAGAACTTATCCCAAAACCCGATCTAGTCTGCACTTCCCACAAGATCTCCCTCAAGCCTTTCGCTAGTAAACTGGAGAAATGAATTGAGCTGTGACCTAGGCTTCTATTGATCTCCAAAATTGCACAAAGTTGTCTTTCACTTGCCCTTCTTCCCCGCTTCGCAATTACACTATGCATTGCACAGAGTTGTCCTTCGCCTGCCCTTCTTCCCTGCTCTACAATCAACCCAGGAATTGCACAGAGCTATCCTACACCTGGCCTTCTTCCCTTGTCTACAATCAACCTAGGTGTTTCGAAAAGTTGTCCTTCACCTGCCCTTCTTCCCCACTTTGAAATCAGCGCAAAAACTGTGTAAAACTTTTAAGCAAGCTTCCTTGTTGACCTGCTCTTCTCTCACTCGAAAAATTACGCAGATTTGGCTATCACCTCCCCTTTTGTCATGCTCTGCAATCAACCAAGAAATTATGTAGATGTGTTCGGGCCTGGACTATCTCCCGTAATTGTGTAATTTTGATCAGCAGCTCTTACAGCTCGATCTTGTCCTCCTCTAGAAAATTGTGTAGATTTTTCTACCAGTGCGTCATGTTGCCTGCATTCTCTTCCCTGGATAAACTACATAAATCCTGGCTGGATGAATTTCCCAGTGTTCCCCTTGAAAATTGCATAGATTGGCCCAGCAGTTCCCCGACACCTTGCCTGGCCTTCCTCCCGGAAACTGTGCAATTCTGCCTCCCTGCTGGGTTTCTCCCCACAATTGTCACTCTTATCCTGAATTGCGCAAATTTACCTCCCAATGACATCTCTGTAGTTTTTCCCAACAATTCTCTATAGCCTCACATCTTGGGCTATGTTGTGCTCTGCACAGTTTCAGTACCTTGTCCCTATCTAGGGGACCTGCACCGAAATGACAAATAATGCATCATGTTAGACTTGAATATTTTTGGATTTGATGTCATCTCGTCATGAGTGATTACACGAATAGGTACATCAATGAAACCTGATGGGGCAACGAATGGGATGGATAATAGGTGCATACTAGAAGACTTTCTCATAGTCAAACGAACGCATGAAGCACATTAAGAAAGCATGTGAAAGGGACACATTCACATGCACCATCAAGAAAATAGCAAGACCATCGAAGAACCTGCATACTTTTACATGCGGAGGTGAAGGCATGTTACATCGAGAGCATATCATCACTCAGCAGCACAACAACTTAACACAGACACCACAGCTAGCCAGTACATGTCAGCAGTGTCATGTCTAGTTGTGTCATGAATTTTCTCAGCTACAACATTACTATGGTCCATACTTTTTGTAATCAATATAATGTAAAGTGGATGTCCAAGAGATCCACATATGAATTTGAAGAGTCATGTAAAGTTGAAAAGTCATAGGAAGTCAAACAGTCATGAGGGAAGTCGAAGAGTCACAAAGGTCAGTTACTCCCGTTGGCTATATATACCCCCTCATTATATGAGAAAGGAATTTTCATCTTGGCTCCTCCCACATAGCCTTGAGAGTTTGTAGTATGTTCTTTGAGGAGCAATCAATGGCTCCAATGTCCCACTACTGGGACTAGCGATGTATGGTATACATATGTGTCTTGGATCTTTCACTTAATTCAGAGGCGTGTCTCAGGCCAGCATGTTTTCACGCATGTTTTCTAGCGGCTTGTAAGACTATTCTTTAAACGTTTGTAATGCATGTTTTCTTAACCTATACTAAGATAGTTCAACTACTTCGATTATTTTAGTAACTCATATTGTTGAACGTGTGTTGTATTGTTTATCATTATTGTCCTGTCCATGTGGACTACTCCGCCAGACATTGGATAGACCATCTTTGTGTTGTCTTGATTTTAATGACTATCACCCCGTGTGAAGTACTCTGTTGGACAATGTACGTGTTTTCCCTTGAACTTTGGTTTTCACGACTGCCGCATCCACTGTGGACTATTTTTTTGGATGCTGGACATACCCTTTTTTTTGTTCACATTTGTTTTTTCCTGGGTTGGCACTATTCCCTCTCATCAAGAGGCTCACTTTACTTCCCCCTTTTGATAGTAAGAGAACTCAAACACAAAGTTACATTACGCACTCACTAGGCATTCTCACCTTGCTTTCTTGAAGTTACAAGCATAACACTCTCATGTGTTGAACAACAAGAGCTAAGGCAAATATCTAAGATAATGGAAACCGTGGCATAGTATCGGATGGGACTTCTACACCAAACGGTGTGAGGTCTAATTGGGACTTCATACAGGGGAGATCCCCTTTGTTGGCGGGTCCAGCAGCATCAACAAGTAGTGAAGCAAGTAAAATGCGAGATAAGAGACTACGTATTCAATTTTTCTTCTTAAATTATATTTATCTTTAATTATATTTATTTATTCATAAGCTTAGAGATTAAAGAGGTAGGTATATATAGGGGAAAAAGGAAAAAACCCTCCACTACTAATCAATCCTTAGTGGTACTCGAAATATCTAAAACTGAAAAAGAGTTAGAAGAACAACTCATATCAACCATTGGAAGAAGCACAGTTGAGAAAATAGAGAAAAAATAAATCAAAAGGAAAAGGTTAGCACTTGTGGAAAGACAAATGTTATTGACACATCAAACTAAGAAAAAACTAATATAACAAGGAACTCCTTCAATAGAAAAACTATGATATGTAATCATTCAACCAGTTCTTGAAGAGATAGGAATCCATAAAAGAGGGAAGTTAAATTTAGTGAAACAATCTCTCAACTAGTCTTTAAAGAGCTAGGACCATCTAAGGAAAGAAACCATGAATTGACTAGTGAACCATTACAAGGTGATTATGATTGGATTGAAGACTAAGAATGTAGGGAATAAGAAGAACAAATAAATACATGAACATGAAAGGGAAGAACATGAAGCAAAAAGGAAAAGAAAAGGAGAATGTGTAAGAATTGTAGCAGAAAGGGAAATAAAAGCTACAACAAACTATCATTACAAAGGACCAAATATAAGAGGAAGAAGAGCTAGAGTTGATGAAGAAGAAGATCAAGAGCATGAAACTACGTTTTGGTTTCCTATTTTAGATGGACTTGGAGTCTTTGGAATTGAGGAGAAAATAAAGAAAATTCCTCCTATTTTTCCAATATGTTATGTAATGCTTACTAAAGGCTCCGATGTGTTCTTGTTATAATTTGATATTTTATTCCGTACATATAGATACACAAGTGAATCTAAAAAAATAATTTATTCCCTTCTACTTCAAAAGGGTATGCATAAAAATCATTGATGGGATTAAGAGAATCAACCATACTATAATGGGATGATATGAGGAGAATATTCTTGAGAAAATATCAACCTTGTTGTCGATCCTGAAACTCCAAAGGAGATATTTTTAGGATGAGACAACAAGAAGATGAAATTTTGGAAGATTACTCAGATATATTTACATATAATTCATAAAAGTCAAAACAAAGTAATCTAAGAACTAAACTTACCCAAAAAATCTTCTTAATAGAAATTTTAGATGAATATATAGATGTCCAGGTTAATCTTATGGGGGAATGTGATATCTATTGATTGCCTTATGATCAATTTACTAAATTATGCAAGAAATATTCTAGAGGAGTATCTAAATCACATAAGGGACAACATGATGCCCTCTCAAAAGTGACTAAGTTATCCTTGAGAGGAATAACAAGGGGCAAACTAGAGAAAATTTTAGAAAATTTTAAAACTAGCCTCTTAAATATTGTTGTATCTCAAATTGATCCAATAAAAGCTAAAGAGAGGCAAGAAAAACAAACTGAAGTATTTTCTACATTTTCTCCTAAAAGTATAAAGAAACATCCTTTATGTGAATTCCCTTTGGATATTATTGAGAATTGTGGAATTTGTTTAGAAAAACGCTCCAAAAATAAGTCTCCTACCATATCAAAGAATAAGACAACCTACATGAAAGAAGGTGAAGTAGAAGAGTCACTCTTTTACACCATTAAGAATGCCTTGACATCCTAACCTGTAGGTATGTTGCAGGACCCAACTCCTCAATGTCATTAATATCAATATCCTATACAAAATACATACACTTATCCAATGCCATGGAAGGCTTGGCCTCCTTATCAACCTCCAAAACAACCTTATTAACAAGGTTGACAAGGATAGACTTATGGAAATCAACCTCCATCTAATTCCTAAATGTTTTATCAAAAAAATCATTATCATGTTTATCAACCATTATATCCTCAATAGACATACCAACAACAACCTCCTTTCAACATTTCCAACAACCTAAAAATCCCTATTTTCAACAAGAATTTTTGTTGCCACAAATAACCGAACCTCAACAACTTTAGTTGACTTCTTACCAACCTCAACCTAGATTACCATCCTAGCCAATTGAAAATCCCAATGCTAAAGTGGAAAAACTTGTGTATAATAAATATAAAGTAACAATTCCTACTTATGCAATTGTTTCTATTGATAACATCCACTCAAGTCTAGGAATGGTATTATAAAAAGAATCTCTTGTTACTATAGAAGAAAAATTAGAAGAGATTCAAAAAATTCTAATAAAATCAGCACATTTAAAAGCATAGAAAAATCCAAAAATATGGTGTGCATAGTGTTTTCATTGATGTCAAGGTTGTTACGGACAAGAAGGTGCAATGCAAAAAGATGAAGAAGGAAGCAAAGTTGTTCTGGATGGTAAATTCATGTGGAAGAAAGGCTGGTGCAAAAGGAAGGCTCGTGTCAAAGAAAACATTGTGTAGAAGAAATGTTTGTGTGAAAGAAAAGCTTGTGTGGAAGGAAAGATTATGTTCAAGGGAATTTTGTGCAGAAGCAACTCTTAAAGGGAAGGAAACTTTGTGTTGAAGAAAAACACACGTGCGAAAAAGGCTTGTGTGGAAGTAAAGTTTGTGTGCAAGAAAGGCTTATGTAGAAGCAAAGTCTACGCAGAGGAAAATTTTGTGTAGAGCTCAGGATATGTTCCATTGCTCCACACAAAGAGGGGCCAAAAAAACTAGGCGATAGTGACAATGTAGAGTGCTAGGTTGAACTCGATAATAAATCAATGGTGACATAATGCAACAGAAGCAGAGGCCTTAAGATTTATTTCATGACCATACTTGGTAAGGACCATGTTTGGTATATGTTTTATGTGTTAAGGAATCTTGAAATGTGTAGTGTTGATGGATGAAGATCATGCAACAACGACAATCACAATACTTGTGAGTGCCACATTGGATCTCAAGAGATTAGAAAATTAGATGTTGAAATGAAAAGGCAGTGAATTGTCTCTAAGGGAAAAATCTCAAACTAATGGGACAATTAGATGTCAGTAGTTGACTAGTTTCTGAAATTTAGTCTAGGTATAGTGTTCTACTAAAAGAGCTTCAGTTTCTCCAGGTTGCACAAGAAAGTAGTGTTTATTAAAAAATGTTAGTGAATTGGTTTTACAACAATAAACATTGAAGTGGCCATTAAAAAAGTTCATGAATCTAACAATTTATACTCCCATCATGGTTTTAGCTACAATAAATGATTATGGAGGGTTAAAATAAAGGAAAGTAACTAGGCAGTAAAAGGCACAAAGATGAAACCAAATGGAGCATGAAAAGTTATAAATATAATCAAGCTATTAAAGGATAATGGGAGTGGTATTGATGATCATGGAAAATAGACCATTAGAAAGTCTATGTGAGGGAATAACACATGTAAGAACTAAATCTGCATGCGGAGACAAAAAAAAGGTGAAGTTAATGTGAAAGTTATGTGAAGAGAGAGGAGATTTGTAGAAATGTGATGTTGTAAGAGACAAAAAGAAACCATAGAGATAACATTGTGGCATATCTAAGTTAACATCCATGAAGAAAGTATGTGAAGCTAACAAGTATGAGATCATATATTATAAGGAGTGTGTAGATCATAGCATCGCGGTGTGTAGCATGAGAGAAGATTGTTATTGAATTATAAATAAAAGATTGTTGTTGTAAAATAATTAACAAGAAGGCTATCATAATTAAAGGATTTTCCTCCAAATCTAGTCTAAAAATGTGATGAAACAAATATCTAGAGGATAGAAGAAATCATATCAACATATCTATAAGGGATTGGTGTCTCCAATAAGTTGATACTTGAAAACCTAAGGGGATTTGTCTCTATAGCAATTTGGTACTTGCAAATCCAAGGGGGTTAGCTCCTCCTAAAAGTTGGTTCTTGAAAATATGATGGGATTGATGTATCATGTATGTTTGTGCCTGCAAATATTGTAATAGCATGTTGGTTGTTGCTTTAAATTCTATAAAGAAAAGTTTTTTTGTTGTTATCTCCTAGATCGTCTTCCATGTATATATTATGTTCAAATATATGATGTGATTATTGTATCGTTTCCTAATTAAATCTGCTAGAAATATTCTTTTTGTTGATATCAAACATAAGGGAGACTACTTGTGTCCAAGATAAAGAATGGAAAAAGAAGATTGTTGGAAACAACATTCTTGGACTTTTGATGCCCCAATTAAGTAACTTATATTTAAATAAATTTTAACTTCAATACCTATCTAAAATGGGAGCATAGGACATATGGTTGGAAATTACATTCAGAGAAATTCGAAACAGTATCAGGCTCTCCTTCCAATTCCATAGAAATGAGAAGATATGTAATATTTTGTCAAGATGAGCCAACCAAACTATAAGTAGGCTAGCCCAACTCGTTTTACAATTCATCTGCATAAGTGACGTGAAAGTGGATACAAAAACGGATGAAAAAATAGATGTAAAATTTGATGAAAACTTAGACGCAAATGAAGATGCCAACATCAATGCAAAATTAAAAGAAAAAGAGGGTGCAAAGGGAGGTGTCAAACTAGGTGCAAATTGTGGCAAAAAAACAATGGATGCAATAGTGGATATAATAATAGATGTGAAAGGGGATGTAAATATGGATGAAAAAAAAGATGCAAAAGTGGATGCAGTAAAATTAGATGCAAAACTTGGTACAAAGGGGATGCAAAAAAGGATGTGAAAATGGATGCAAAAAATTATTTGAAAAAGGATGCAAAAGAGCATGCAAAAGGTGATGTAAAAGTTGATGCAAGTTTAGGCACAAAAAGTGGATGTAATAAAGGATGAAAAAGTAGGTCAAATAAAATTAGGTGTTGATCTCAATGCAAAACCTGGTGCAAAGGATGATACAAAACCTAGCAAAAAACCAAGTGCAAACCCTGGTGAAAAACCTATTGCAATACCTAGTGCTAAACTTGGCGTAAGGTTTAAAGGAAAATTCTCATCAAGTATTGTACCATATTTGTTAAATGGGTGCAAATAATACCAAAAATGGGCTCTATATGCAAAAATAGAAGCAAAAAGGGATGCTAATCCCATGGTTTTTTTGTAGTTCTTAGTGATTTTAGTGGTTGGTTCTTAAGATGGTTCTATTGTTGGTTTTTAGGATATTTTTCCATGCTCCAATGTTTCCCATTATACCTTCATTGGAAATGTTCATGCTCGGGGAGAAAAAGGTTTATGTTGCCGCATAGAGGGTATAATATTATGCCAAAGCCTCATTTATGTGAGGCTAGACTCTTTTTGTTGTTATTTATAAGCTAAAAAAAGGTATATTGTGCTTGAACCATAAAATTATGGGTTGGTGGAGGGCCATTATACCTTGGTAAATGCACAAGCTTGGGGAGAAAAAGGTTTATGTTTCTACATAAAGATTGTAATATTTTGCCAAAGCATTATCTGTGTGAGGCTAACAGAATGAGATTCATATACACAACGAGAGAATGGATGGAATTTGTAACCATCCCCTTCATAGAAATTATTTTGAAACTCAACCTAGTGAATATGCAATTCATGGAAAAAATCACTAAGAATTTCCATAAGTAGCAACATGCAGATTCTCCTTGCATAAACAAATACAACAAATCTAAATATACGCATGAAGATATTATAATTTCATTACAATCACAATTAAAATGAGATGAGTAAATACGAATCATGATGAGAACATAGAAGACATGTAGTTTGCAAGAGAAAGGGACCTCTTTAGAAAATAGAGAATTATAATAATGAACAAAACTTGAAGCCCATTACATGAGATCTAATATCAAGATGATCTAGGTAGTAGATAAATATGAGAATACATAATCTTATAATTGCAAAAGGAAGGCAAGGCTATATCACATCGAGTGAAGGTTTTTATAAGAGCGTCCAATTATGGATTTACATTAATTATAAGGTTCCTTTATATGGGAAACTGATAATAATCCTAAACTAATAAAGTTAATATCGTATATCTAGTGACTCCGAACAATTAGAAAATTTATGTTCAATATCAATCTCCTCTTCAAACATTCATCTACTATATGTAATAATATATAATTATTTAATATATAACTAAGGATTAATACAAGACATGACACTAAGTAACCCTTAAATGACATAATACAAAATAACCCTCCTGTGTGCATTTTTCCTGCAACATATCACCCACACAAAAAAAATTATTGTAGAGCATGTACACCTCCTTAGACTTTAGTAATCAAATCAAAGAACAAGGTTGCTTCTCCTATGTTAGTAACATTACAGTGATTTTCCAAAAGGAAAAATCAACAATGTCAGTAATATTACAATGCTCTACCCAAAGGTGGCATCAACAATGTCATACATGAGAGGAGCATGATTTATTTTTAACAACTCCCACATGTATTTATGTGCACATGCTTCTCAATCACTAAAGGTATTTTTTGTTAAAATCATTTTTTCGAAAACTGAAAACAATTCTCCATTTTCAATGACTTAAGGTTGAATAGAGTGGTAGGGTCAAATGGTTCAAGTTTTTAGTACGGGATTGTTGTAGGAGAGCGATTGGATTCTAGTGTAGGAGAAAGTGCAGGAAAGGGAGCAAGCATTTTAAATAGTGTGCCACTGCTAAAATTTTGATTTAAAAAGAGTTTATTTTCAGGATATAAGAATGCATGCTACTTCATATTAGTATTAACCAACCTTGAGTTTCACCAGGTCTAAAAAAACACAAGCATTATAGCTAAGGTCGGCCATTAAAACTAGGATTTTAGGGATAAAAAGTGTAGACTGATTTGCTAGGGTTGAAGAGAGGGTAGGACATTTTTTTTAAAACTAGATTAGAAACCGTGATTGTCAATTTTTTTAACCTGATAAATTTCTCCACAACAATTTTTTTTGAACTATATGGTCTACTTGAACCAAACTAGCCATGGAACCGAATTATTAGACATGTCATTAATTTTAAAACCCAACGATCTAAACATTGATATGAAATCATACATACTTGCATTTGGAGAAGGCATGGCATCTTGAGTTTGAAATGGGGGGGTTTCCACTCCAGAAGTAGTGCATTGGTTATTTAGTGGTATATCATCTAAATAATCCACCTTGTCCTTAGCCTCATTGTCCATCCTATCTGCATATGAAGAAATCCTATCTAGGCCAATAAAACATCTTCGTATATTGCCTCTAATACACTATAAATCTTAATATCCTCCTCCTTAGGATCAACAGATATAATCAACCTTTCAAGAATAGGAAAAGACTGAAATCATAGCAATTTAAGTAGTAGGGTTTATTTTATTTAACAATTTCATGGAGCATTTCCATCTAAAGTGTCTTCCAATTGAAACCCTAGCAGACAGACTTGAAGTAACCCCAGTAGACAGACTGTGATATATATATATATATATATATTATATATATATATATATATAAAACCCTACCAGAAATCCATGGCCAGAATAAACATTTCAATTCAATGCTGACATCCAGATGAAATTTTTGCACAAAATCCTAGTATTGACCTTGTCAGCTTTCTCCATCTACTCCCACAAAATTGAATTCTAGGCATCCTTCTTAGCCTCACATTTTCATTTACCCTAAGGCACTGGAAAAATTTCGTAGATGTACTCAAGGTGAAAACCCTTTTCCTCATCATAAAGCATCATATGGTTATGCCATTACCATATGTAGTAGCCAAATTCTCTCTTCTTCATAGTGACAACACAGGTGTGATGTCCCCCAAACTCAACCACATTGCATGAATTGAGCTTCAATTCATCTCATTTTCCACTTAAAATCATGGAATTGGTCTTTTGTTCGAGCTTTGTGGTCTCCTTGGTGATATTTGACAATTTTGCACTCATTTTCAATGACTTTATCATGGATATCAACTATGAGAGCATCAATTTTCAAATATGGAGGTTGAATCCCCAATCTCTCCATCATGCTACTCAACTTGGATACCTTAAGGGTGGATCCCAAATATTTCCATCACACTACTTCACGTAGATACATTGAGAGGATATTTAGGTCTCAATTTCCACATATCTCCTCCTCCAGATGCAAAAGTCACAGAAAAATCCAAGCCATATAGTGAATAGAGGTTTAGTTACATGAACAACGCCATTTTACTTTAAAATAATTAAAAATATCAAAATAAAATAATTGAATAGCAGTAAAGAGTTAAGATGAAATGATAATTTTAGGGAAAAATGATTATTTCATGTTAAATAAATGTCTTGAATACTCTCTTTGTGTAGTAATGACATTTGTGTTCCCGTGGGGAAATATGACACCTACGCTAGAGGATGTAGACTAGATCATGGGTATCCCTATAGATGGTACCGTCATAGAGGCTGAGGTGTTTGACTGAGAAGAATGGCTTTTGTGTGAATTGAAGTTACTCTATTAGCTCTCTCCACCCATAGAAAATGATAGCTCTTCTCATTTTATAGCTTGCCTTGAAACCCTATGGTGAATAGGTCAATGCTTGAACAAGCTTCCATTGGAATGCCATCTCCATGGAATTTGTAAAGTCCAAGCTTATCTAAGATAAAGTCCAAGCCTGTGCTATGATGAGTTCCAAGCCCATATTGATGGTGACGTTCAAGCCTTGTTTGTGATAATATTCAAGCCCATTTAGAGTTTAAATCAAAGTCTACTATGTGGTAAAGAGTAAGCTTTTAGGGACAGTAAAGAAGGCCTAAATTTGGCCCTAGTACAAATCTAATTCAAGACTTTGATTGAGTTCATTGTGGACAATTAAATGAAAATTTGTGGACAACATTTAGAGGGTTGACTTGGTACTTGTTGCAAACTTTTCTATCTCACATCAGGAGAGAGAAGAAAGTTATGAGTGTATTTCATGTTATAGATTTGCATGCAACATCCTATTAAATGTTTCAACATGTTGTTTTGTCACCCATAAAATGTATATTTCTTATCATTATGTTAGGAAGAGTATGATGGCTTTCATCCTTATAAGTATACAACTTTTCATTGGAATGTGGCCATGGATATGGAACAATCTTCTACTTTGTAGAAGTCCTTTTTCCCAAGCCAATTGGACTCATTAACATTGTACAAGTTCTAAACTTTATTGATACCATATTTGACAAGTATCCTCTACAAATTATCGATGCCATGATTATCACTTATTGATCCCTGGACCTCTTCACCTAGTATTGTAGAAATGAACTCATTTATTAACCTCACCATTATTGAAAGTGAAATTTGACATCACTCTTTTTCATTTTTTTCATGAACTTCACTAGATTCCAAGAGAGGTGCCTATAAAAGGATGACAAGGACAAGAAAAGAATTTCTTCATGTTGGAAACACCATATTATGTTCATAACATTAGTTTTTCAATGAAATTTGATTCCATCTTGCTTCACATGGGTCCATATGACAACCCAACAGATGGAAAAGGCTCATTCCAATTAAGGGAACTGTATCTACTTGATCCATAATAAAAATAAATAAATGTAATTGTCCCATTTGAGAAGAAGCCTTCACTACTCTAAGGCTTATTCTAGTTAAGGGAATTGTATGGACTTGATCCATAAAAAAAATTTGAAATGCTATTGTTCCATTTGAGAAGAATCCTTGACCACTCTACCTTATAACTACTTTTCATCTAGGTGTCATTACTGTTAAGGGAATTCCTAGCTTGTTGAAACTTGCCTTACTTCCTAGCTTATTGAAACTTGCATTACTTCTAGCATACATTATCAGTCTTTGTGCAATGTAACTTGGATATGTTTTGCTTAATCATCCTCCTGATCAAATTACTTCATCTATCCATCTTGCATGTTGGCTAATGAACAATGTAACATGAGCAATTCCATATTTTTCATGTGTTCCATTTCCAAAGCTTATGAAGGTGAATGGAGCTAACAAGGAAAATCACATGATTGTTTTTAAAATTTTGAATATGACCAAGGATATATTGTGTATGTATGAAAAACATGACCTCAGTGTGGTTGTTGAGAAATAATTAGATCCAACATGGATGACATTTGGCTTGAAATTTGACATATAAACATTGTTTTGAATTCTCACTTCAAATTCATAAGATTTGTAGAAAAATTTATGAGGACTCATATTGTATCAAGCTTCACATCCAGATATTTCTATCATTCACATCTATTTCCCTATGTTGCTTACTTGTTTTGGTTCTCTAATAGAATGGAAAAGGTTGATGGGATTGTTAATTTTGGTCAATTGTGATAACATTCTAATAAACAATATAAAAAACTTGGATCTCTGATCTTCCCATATTTGAGATGCTTCACAATGGTAGAGTTTATTATATATTTAATTTAATGTCTTTTGCCATCATCTTCGGTCCCTTGAAATATGGACATTAGATTACAAATTAAGGTTTTTTCCTACTTTGTAGACCTCTTATGATATTAAGAAATTGCATCATAAGAATATCCCAAAACTCAAATTGGAGAGTGCAAGATACTGGGCATAGTTGGATAAAATAATGATATTCCAAATGGAAAATTAGAAGTGCCTTTAAATCTCATATTCTAGGATAAATGTCTCTTAACCATAGCTTAGTGGTTAAATATTATCTTCATTCTTCTTAATTAACTAATTTCTTGTCTAGTTGCAAGAAAGAGTACAATGATGGTTAAATTTTATCTTCATTCTTCTTAATTCACTTATGTATTGTCTTGTTGAAATAAATAGGGAAATGAAGTAAATGGATGCAAGGTGGGTTGGTACTTCAGAGAATACATTTCAAGATAATTTTCATTGACTTTTTTTGGTTAGCTTTAATGGAATGGGGCATTGCTAAGATACCTTTAGGTGATTGGAAAAAAGGAAAAGGACTTTGTTGTATCATTTGGATTATACCTATTCCTTCCTGTAGAGAAGAAAGTATAAATATACATTCAAATGAGGACTCCACCAAGCTACAAGTTGGAGAGTGAATTCCATATCAGCTACACATGAGCCCATGGATGTAACAATTGACAAAATCATGTTGAATATTGAATGTAATATCAGATGCATTATAATCGAAACAAATGGAACATCCAACACCACGGTTAAAATTTCTTTCTCCACATGGAATCATACTTTAGAATTATGAAAACCTTTTTGAATCAAGCATTGTGTTTCATGAAATTCCTCAAGGACCATTGCATAAACAATATCCCAAGAAAAATTGGGTTATATTTTTTTTTTACCAAAACAGAATAGTGTAATGAGGACAAATCCCTCACTACATTGCTAATACATGCCACATCCAAACTTTAAAGAATGAGAGAAAAGCCAATAATAATTTTGGATGTGTACCATATATGAATATATTTCTTTTTAGAATAACATAGTTAGTTTCTCTATACATGTTTAGTTTTAAATACTACATATGATATCTTGGGAAAATCATATAAATTTGGGTCACAACATTGCTCGATCACAATTGCAACCTAAAAAAGTTTCAGAATGCAATAAATTGCCCAAATTTCATAAATATTTATGCTTATTACTTCATCTCATAATTGAAATATCATAAGAAACTTCACACATATGTATCTAACATAGGGCAAGAGGAAATAAAGAAATTGGATTAGCCAAGACTAAAAAAATTAGAACAATATAGTACCAAAAAGGTTATTTTAGAGAACAATATATTATTAATAAAAACGTCATTCCACAACATGGTAATTGGGTATTTTGGCTGAAGTCTAAAAGAAGGAACTAGAACTTGGTAATTTGGTCATTTTGTTGAACTCTGAAAGAAGGAACTAGTGAAGTACGTTGGTCAATTGGAGGAGCACAAGGACCACATTTTTTGTCAATGGAACCAGAAATGTCATTGAAAGTACATCCAAGAGAAACCAAGATACCATGGAGAAATAAAATATCCATCTTGCATATAATTAATATGTTCAGTAAAGACGAATAGCATAGTGTGGAAGAAAAATATACCCACAATCAAGCTAAAATATTGAAAAGAACAAGAACAAGAATCTCAACCAAAAATAATGGAGGTGATGTAGATGATCCTAATTCACCTATTGGTATGGATGTTTCTTATGATTGCAAACTAAATGTTTCTACATATTCTGAACCAACATCCTTCAAAAAATCTGCTTCTCATGATGAATGCAAAGAAGCAATTCAGAAAGAATATGATGCATTGATAAAGAGTGGCACCTAGAAGCTAGTTGATCCTTCATGGGAACCAAACCAATAGGCTAAAAGTGGGTCTTCATGAACAAGTATAAGACAGATGGCTCACTTGGTAAGCATAAAGTCAGGCTCGTGGAAAAAGGTTTTGCACAGAAAGAAGGGGTTGATTACGAGGAGACTTTTACCACCATAGAAAAATGGACTACTATCTAGACACTCTTTACCTTGAGAGCTCAGAATTTGGGAAGTTCATCAAATGGATGTAAAAACTACTTTCTTGAATGGATATTTAAAAGAGAATGGTTTTATGTCCCAACTAGAACAATTTGTTGTGAAGGGTCGGGAACACAAAGTATGCAATATTGTAAAATTTGTGTATGTTGTATCTTTGAGATGATAATGGTCAGCTATCATGCCAAGGCATCTAAGGTAATCGTTTTCGGAGTTTTGTTTTAATTTGGAGGACCAATGTATGAAACAGATATAAAACAGTGATGCCTAACCTTTTGAATAGTATTAATATTAAAACAGAGGGATGCTATTAAATTCATACATTGTTATAGATTGTATGTTGGTGAGCAGAAATAGAGAAATGATATGATTTTTACAATATTCAAATTGAACATCAAATAATCGTAAGTATGAAAACCTTTAAACCATGTTTAGAAGGTTTAACAGAATACACTTAAGTTGACAAAAGATGTTGATGATCTAATAATTAAGAGGGAATTAATTGAATAGATAGTTAATATAATTCATTCTCTTTATAGAAGATCACTTCAGAAGATTATAGGAATAGATTGAAACTCAATTATTCCTACCTAGTTATCTCTGTAAAACATAAGAATATGAATAAAAACACTATGAATATAACTGGAAAAACTCATAAGAAAAATGAAATTATATGAACCAGAATTCAGAATCCTCGGCTTTGTATTAATGTTTCAGAAAAGTCAAGTACATTTAATGTCTAGAAATGCTTCTTCAAGGGTGGAACCCTTAATAAATCATGAAAGAGAGTTATTTATACAGTAATAGAACTAAGAAAATATCTCGAATTGTTTTACAAAATAGATGATTACAAAATCAAAAATATAAACTGCTAGTTGATGTGGCACTATTTTGTTGCTGAGCTGTTGATGACTGTTGCTGGAAATATTGAAAACTGTTGAAGCTATGCTGACTATTCCTTTAAAAGTTGAATGTTGTTAGATCACTCTTTAGTCAAGTAATTCTATCAATTCATCCCAACATTTATATTCTTGGATAGATATCTTAGTTACTCTTCTATAAATTTCGTCCATCTCTATATATTTAGTAAAAGTGGGTTTTACTAAAAATATGTGTCTTATTTCATTCAAAATAAAGAAAGTATCCTTGAGTGCATTTATTATAAGTGTTGATGTTGTTGCACCTCTTATGTTTGAAATTGAAGCTGCATGTTTTCCCACCTCTGTCAGCATCTAAACAGAATCCTCAATTGGCATCAATTTGTCATTTATCACAAGCATTGAGGGAAAACCCTTGTTGGTCAAGGGTTCTATCCTACTGAAAAACCACTGAACTATGGTATTGACATTGCTGCACTTTTCCTGTAGCTGAAGGATGAGGTTTTTCTTGGTGATGATCTTCTTTACCTCCAATATAGTTGTTGTTTTGTCACTTATGCCTAATTCCTCAAGCTCATATCTATCTCTGGAATTTAGGAACTTGATGATATCAGAAGGAATTTTTGGCATGTCGTCAAGATGCTTAGTAATAGTTTCAACTACTTCCTGAGATTTCTCCAAGAGATCCTTTTGATCAAACACTATATTGATATAGGTCCAAATATCCTTGATTGATTCTATAATTTCTTCCCACATAATTTCCTTTTCCAAACCCAATTTGTTTCCAACGAAATATTCCTTGAGTTCCCATTGTAGTACTTCAATTTGAATTTTGACTCTCTGCAACTCAGCTGCATGTGACCTGTCTGCTACTGACTTCATAAGCTGTAACTCCTTGAGTTCATCCTTCGATTTCTTAATTTATCCTATCAAGATAGATAGGTTCTGAATAGCTTCAGCAAGTTGTTCAACTCCTTCTACTATACCTTTAGTTGATGTTGTAGCTGAAGTAGAAACCTTGGTGGTAGGAATTGCTACAAGGGGGGCTATATCCATTGGTGTTTGAGCCTTTTTAACAGCTTCCTCTTTTTCTTTGACCAGTTTCTCCATATGCTCCTCCATTTGTTTTATCTGCAGATTTTGTTTTGTGATTAGCTTCATCATGTCAGACTTCTGATTTTTTATTTCTTCAATTTCTTTAGCCATTTGGTCCTCAGAGGTTGGCAATTTGAGTTGCTTCTTTAATGCTACAAACTTAGAATTCTTCTTCTTAATAAGCTCTTGTGCAACATTTATGCTGGAGGGATCATATCCCATCTTCAGCACTAGATTTTCCAAGGATTGAATCTTGGTGTTCGTTGCTAATGAGGATGCTTTCTCCAACTTAAGTTGTGATTGAGTGTTTGCCAAGGTAACCTATATATTTGACAAACTCATGGTAGTGTTAGTAAAGGTGGAAGAAATCATCTGCCCGGTTTTTTTGTGCATCTTAATTTGATCAATTGGATGCACATCCTTCACATTGAACTCAAAAGAAGTCTACTTTTGATAGTAAGAAATAGTCCTAGCCTGTGGAATTTGGGATTGTAAGAAAGCCATCTGCATCTTTCCTTCTCAGAGTCAAAGACAGATAAAATCCTGGCTTGAGAGCTAGAAGAACGCTTCTAGAATTGGGTATAAGTGTTCAACTTCAACTCTTCTTTCCTCCTTCTAATCTCACTGAATACATGAAAAATTTCTTCCTCCTTGTCCTTCATAGTTCCTTCACTAGTCTAAATTACCCGTTGTTCATCAAAAGTAGTAGAATGAGTTGGGGACTGTGTAGATTGTTCACCAAATTGTGTATAAAGCATAGTCTCTCCAAGTCCATCTAATGCTATCTTCTAAGGTTAATTTCTTGCACCAAAAATCACATAGATCCTTGGTATCTTCTTTCTCTGCATAATTTTGAAGCCTTGGCTTGATGCTTCAGTTGTAGGAGAAGTCTGTTCTTCCCTTCCTCTTTTTGCTGACTTTTCTTATGCAAGTGGAGTTTGCACATTTGATGTAGAAATTACCTGCTCTTCAGCCTCTAGGAGGGTGTTCTCTATCCATTCCAAATGATTCTTATATTGTTCCATTTAAAGCCTGGTTGTATGGTGATATGCAGTGAACTTGTTTTATAGCCTAAGTTTAGAAACCACTCCCATTGGGTCATAAGACCATGTGAAACTGAGACCAAACTTCATCTCCTTTAGTAATTTGTCTGCTTCCTCTCCTACTGCCCTGGTGTTACAGATGAAGGACCATCTTGGGCTTTCAACTTCAATTGTGATTTCTTCTTTGCAGCCACAAAGTGCACTTCATCTACATTTAACCTTTGTCTTATATATTCTAGTGCAAAGATTCTGACAGGCGGGTACTTGGGCAGTTTGTAGGGTGGAAGCTCATAACCATAAACCCTGATCTTTGTATAGTTCTAGTAGCAATACCAATCCCATGTTGTAGCTTGATCAACCAACTATAATACTTTGACAATATCCTCACTGATCCTTAGTTATGGAGCCCTACTCATAAAATTGATAGCTGGATGAAGAAATAGTTATATGAATTGTTTATATGTAAAATCTTCCTTCTCCTTCATTCCCATTGAAGTCTAGAATATCAATGATTGTTGATTTCCTTCCTCATCTAGTTTCTGTAAAGTAAATGGGAATTTGTCTTCCTAAAAATATATAAAAAGGTATACAAGTATTGAAGCATACTTGAATACTTCTTCAGTATTAAACTTGACAAATTGCTCATGTATTGCTTCAGCTAGGAAATCACTGAAATCATAAATAACAGTGGATTTAGAATTAGCAGGAAAGAAGTACAAGAAAACAAGGATGGCTTCATTAACATATTGATCAGAGTTGTAACCAAGCAAATAGGACAAAATAGAGGTGATTTTCTTGGTTCTATCAGGGAACATGGATGAATCATAAGGAGGGTTTATTTTAGGCAGTGGACTATCAACGACTAGAAAAGGTTCAAGGGTCTAGTATCTTTTAGTAAATTCTAGTTTTTTATAGTCTTCTATCAGGTTCTCATGGGAAAAGGGATGAGTTAGTGTAGTAGAAGGGGCCTACAACATTTTCTCAATAGAATCAGAATTGATTAAACAAAGGATTTCTGCTATGGGTGAAATAATTTCTCTTTGACTGGGATGATAAGATTCATTGCATTTTCTCACAAATTCAGGTTCTCTGTGTATCTAAGGGAAAATATAGTGAGGGAGTTGGGAGTCCCAAAGCCTTATCTCATATGACTAATCAATTAGTTGATCTTTCATCCAACAATAGATTTCATATAAATCAAATTGAGAAGAAGTCTCAATGATTTTACAATCTTTGTTGACTAGTGGGGTATGATGGAAGTTGGCCCGTGGATGAATAAAAGGATTTGGGACTTCTATAATTTCTTTTCCCTTATGAGGAATCTTTTCAAATGAATTGCACACTGAGAATGATGGAAATAGGCCTGAAAAAGATTGATCACAGTCAAAATACTATAACTATAAAAGAAGCAAGTGGACCTAGATGTCAGTTTCCTGAATAGGAAAAATAATTGCTTAATGTCGGACAATGGTCGAGCTATAGGGAAGAAACATTCAATGACCAGTTTGGTTACAGAAATGGATTGTGTAACCATTTTCGTACATTAACTGGGTTTATAATGGAAAAATTGTAGCGGGGGTGGTAATGAACGGTTAAATTTTACATTAATTATCCACTGGGATTAATTAACGGGTCTTTGAAACATAAATTCATGGGAGCTAAATTGAATGGATAACCGATAGGCAGCAGTGGATTAGACGGTAGACATGAGATGGAGTGTCATGTGGAGCGTGACGTGGAGTGGCAGTAAACGATCAGTTATATACCACGTTTTGGACTAAGGTGAGGCAGTAAGTGGTTTCAGGATTTTAAGTCCCGAAACACTAAAACGTGGAAAAGGTTGTTTATGATGGCGGTTTAAGAAGCTGCCCATTTCAAACCACCGCCCCCCCGACGATAAAGTTCAAATGGTGAATGAGGGCCGAGGGGGGACGTGGGCCATCAGATCTTGTGTGAGTATTTTGGATGAAAGGTAAGGTGGGGGGTGTTTAACACATGAGGCGGAAGTGATGGCGGGGTCAAGACTTTGAGGGTGGATGTGACAGTTGTAGATTATGGCGAATAAAAGAATAAATGGAGACATTTATGAAATAACATAGATGCTTTTAAAACTTACGATTAATTAAAACCCATTATTGAATGCATAGCTTTCGAATGTTACAACTTAGGATAAAATAAATTTGCTACTCCAATTGCATTTCACATGTCCACCTACCCTTTTACTCCTAACATTTTCATTTATTTATCGAAGTGCATTTAAGCTAGCAACTCAATATTTCCTTTTTTATGACTAATCTACCTCTATCCCTTATTTCCTCCATTATCTCAGATTAAACTGTTGAGCCAATTTTATTTTCTACCTATTTACAATCAAATTTAAATCAAATCCAATCATGATTAAACTGTATAATTGGATCAAATAAACTAGTGTGGCATCTAAACAAAGTACACATGACCATTATTTACAAAACTGAACTAGACTACGAGTAGTGGCATTTATATTTGCAACACTTTCATAGTTTATTGTTTTTTGCTTTTCTTTCTAACCTAACATTTTGTTTTTACCTTCATTTTTTAGGGCATCTATTCTAACATTTTATTTTATATGGACTTGTTTATTAAAAATCCCTAACATTTTTTAAATCAATATTCTTTTTGTCCATATCCTAACTTAACATTTTTTGAAATATATTTTCATTTTTTGACTAATTGATTCTAACTTACCAAAACCCAAAAAGTGCTACAATAGTGTATGGCCTCAAGCAAGCACCACGAGCCTGGTACGAGAATTTGACTAAGCATCTCCTGAAACTAAATTTCAAACATTATGATCTTGATGATGCAACTTTGTTTGTCAAGAAAGTTGAAAAATAGTTGTGTATCTTGTCGCGTATGTGAACGATCATTTGATGACAAGGAACAATGAGAACTACATTGCATCCATAAAGAAAGAACTGAGGAAAGGTTTCGAAATGACATATTTACACTATGTTCACTACTATATTGGTATTGAAGTAACCCAACATCCAAAGTTTATATTAGTCTATCAGAAGAACTACATTAGAGATCCATTGAAAAGGTTTAGCATGGTTGAGTGAAATCCTTTAACTACTACAATGGAATAGAATTTAAAGCTCACATCCATTGAAGGAAAAGAATTTGAGGATGCAACAAAGTATAGACAACTCGTAGGAAGTCTCAATTAACTGAGACCAAACTAGAAATTTCATTTTTTGTTGGAATCCTCTCCAGATTTATGAAAAATCCTTGTGAGGGTCATTGGTCTGCTACATAAAGAGTTCTAAAGTACTTGAAGGGAACTCAAGACTTTGGACTCAAGTATACACAAGTGGGTGACTATAGCTTGATTAGATACTCTGATTCATATTTTTATGGAGACAAAGAAACCAAAGTATCTACATCAGGTTATGCTATGAGTCTTGGATCAAGAGCTATCTCTTGGAGGTCATGCAAACACATAGTTCAATCAAATTCCACAACAGAGGTAGAATATGTGGTAGCAGCTGAAGCAACAAAGGAAATCGTGTGCCTTAGGAAAATTCTAGAAAATTTGTAGGGGAAACAAGTACATTCAATTCCTCTTTTGATTGACAACATTTCTGCAATAATTGTGGAAAAGAAACGAAAGTTTTATTATTGAACGAAGCACATAAATACAAAATACCATCTGATTCGGCATCATGCTGAGGCCAAAACAATCCACCTATGACATTGTTACAAAAATGAGAAGATTGCAGACATATTCACCAAAGCACTTGGAAGGGAAAAGTTTGAAAGATTCAAAATGATGCTTGGACTCACCAACATCCCTTCACATTAGGGGGGCAACATTGACACCTATTCTTTGGGATTAGAAAAACTTATGTAAATATTATAAATATAGCAAAAAATAAAGGAAGTTAGAAGACGAAGAGACATTGGGAGATGAAACCTAATAGTCTCCCTCTCCTTATATATATTCATATTCACTCTCAATGCAAAAAAAAATTTGATTCAGATTTACAAACCTTGCCTGACAGGAAAGACACTTAGAATAATCATATTAGGTAAATGAGAGCAGTAACAATATGATGGAATGATAACAAGCACAATCCTTAGACATTTGTTTACCTATTTATGGCACATGACGCATAAACGAGCTCACACAAGATGATTGAACAAGTCTAGTCTAAAGACAAGGGTATTGTGTCGCACATGTGATGAACATATGAGGGTAGCATGCAAGCATGTAGAGAGACACCCATTAGAATGAGTTGAATCAACTAGACTGGACAAGTGGGATAACGCATGAGTCAGGTGATAACAAAGGAGAACGGATGATTATTGAGACAGGTTGGGCCAAAATATCATTTGGGAAAAGTATGTAATACAAAACATTGACCCATTTGAAATGAAAGGACACAACCTCCTTCAATTTGGAACGATTTCTCGTAAATGCAACAAGAGACTTGGCTAAGGCAACAATCATTTGACCACGTACCATTTGAATAATAAGTGCTAACGTGAGATAAACAATTAGTGAAGAAGTTGTAGGGGCATTGCATAATTTTATATAGATTTGGATAGTTTACAATCACCTAATTTCTATCATGATTGGGTGTTTCATTGCACAAGTCATGACACAATTTTCTTACATGAAAAAATGTAGGGATATAAGTTCTTGTTAATCAAAGGCAAAGATAAGCATGCAAACACAAGAAAAATAAATACACAAGCTTCTACTTCAATAAATAATTTATATTCATTAATTATTCTCTCATATACATCCACTGATCTATGGTTATTCTCTCTTCTTGCTTCACATTACAATGGCCCAACCATAAGTATATAAAAACCAAACTTTTTAAATATGGAATCATGCAAACTCTAACTTTCCTTTCCTTATGCAAACTAAGACTTCATGTTTAACTAAAATTTTTGAGCTTTCCATTAACTTAACTCAACATTTTTCTTCTTCTTGACTCAACTTTTCTAGACAAAGCATTAACCTTCTAACTATGGCTCACTTGGCTTCTAATATTAGACTCGAATTACTTTCCTTAACTTAACTCTACTCTTCATGCATTGCATGCATATGGGAATAATTACCATCTCTAAAACTCGCCCTTAATTACGACCGTATGACTCTACATTAAATTAATAGTTAATCAACTATGATTGCTACACTTACAATCAAAGAATGACTCGAAAAACTTTTCACAACACAATTTTTTCTTTTTCATTTCTTCCATATTCTATACCCTTGAAACCGCTTCATTTTCAACTGCACTTTCTTGATGTAAGCTCCATATTTATTCACTTGCCACTACTGCAATTTTTCTTGAATTATTTTATATTTGTTCTAAAAAACAATTTAACATTTTAGAGCCAATATTCTAAAGCTTCCTCATGAAATATTCATTCACTCATGGACTACTACCACAATTCTTCATCTTCTAACTATGAACTCTTCCATGCTTCTTCAGCTTCATATTCTTGATCTTGTTTCTGCCATATTTCTTGATAGTAGAATTTGATCTCTTCTTGACTCCCTTCTTGAAAGGTTGTTTCAATGCTTTCTTCTTCATCTTTAGATACTTCCATGACCTTCCCTATATATTTTTCTTCATTTTCTCTTTCAGCTATAATTGTAACTAGACTATTGCCATGTTTACTTGCACACTCAAAATCAATGTTAAAAAGTCTTCATTATGCTTTGCAATGAGAGCTTTCTATGCTTATTCTTTCTTCTCTTCCTCTTCAACTGCATTGAGGCTATCTTCCACTATTATGTGTATAGTAGATATTCTCATAAAAAACACATGAATCACTTTATCCTCTTCTTAATCATCATTTGTTGTTAGATCACACACTACTTCATGAGAAGTTATAACTATTGCTTCATAACTTGATGCTACAGTGGCAACTTCAACCTTCAATTGTTCATCAAGAATGACACTTTCCATATTTCCAAAATCAACCCTTGTATCATCAAAAGAGCACAAATTTCATTAGCATAATTTTCATCCACTCTTTGGTTACATATTTGAACATACATTTGCTCATCAATAATTTCAACTTCGCCAAATTCATCATTTGTTGCTAGATTATGAGATTTGCACTTTCATCTCTATAAACCATTACTTCATACGGAAAACTATATTTGTTATTCTCAAAATTAAATGCATCAAACTCTACTTCAAATAGGTCATCATCAACTATAATCATACCTACTAAATCACACATGTTACTCACTTCCTTGTTGGAATCTTCACCATCATCAACAAAGTCTATTGTTGGATTCACCAATTCACAACTCAATTTTTAGTCACCATCCACATGTGTCTCGTCACAATGGGATTCACCATCATCTTCACTAGCCATGTTACAGTGGGTTTCTTGAGCATTTATATTCTCTTGCTCTACTTCACACGTAGGGGCTTCAACTTCTCACTCTGCAATTTTTTTTGTGTCTTCTTCATCCATATGCATGTTTGAATGATGGGTTTCACTTTTATCGTTTGTATGACCATCATCCACATTTGAGTGGGATGCTCCAAGACTAGTTTTCCTCCTAGAGTCTTGCTCATTTACTCTCAAACCTGTTGTTGAATTTCTATTGATTCTTCAACAAACTATAACAGAATTTTCTTCTTTATATCACATTCCTTTATACCAAATTCTACTTCGAGGGTCTTCCATCCTTCCTAGGAAGATGTAGCTTTTGCTACCTTGCATAAGCACTTCTCATCCAATTCATGTTTTATAAGATCCAATACTAAGGCATCGCATACTTCATCATAAGGTTATTATACAGATACTCAATCAACTCTTTACATCGAAGAAAAGTTTTCATTTTGATAGTTCCCAAAAATTAAAATTTTTGCCAGTAAATTTTGGAAGTGTTACCAAATCTATCCCGATCCATTCATCCTTGAACTTTTCTACTTCATCTACTTGTCTTTTATATTCCCTGACTATGACAAGAACCTTAATGAGCTCTTCAAAATACTTTGGCTCTTCCTTTTGATTTTTTTCTCGGTTTGCTTCGGTCTTGCTTTGTGACCCATGACTGTCGTCTTTCTTTTGTCTTATGCCTTCTTTCCTTATTGTGTCATCCTTCTAGAAATGAATGTCGTATACACTTGATTATATTTAAGACTAAATATTTTAACCTTCACTTTAACGGTGGTTCCCAACAACTACTAGCAACTTTGCTGAGCTCTTCTATGCAAATTCTTATGGAGGCTTATGGCTACAACTCACGATGGAGAATCCTTCTTCAGTTTGTGGTGATGGCTCTTTTCTCTTGATATGGTGGTGGATTTGTAGTCTAATCACCCTAATCTTTTAGTAGTTGGGTTTACAAACTCTCAACAAGCTCTAGTTTCTACTTATGGACCAATGGATGCAAACTTCGTTTATCGGGCTACTCACAATAGCCAAGGATCTTAATGGAAGTATCTCATTTCCTTCTTAACTCTTTTGCTTCTTTGAAACCTTGCTAAAACTTTCTCTAATACCACTTGTTATTTAGAGGAACAGATAATCATGCAAACACAAGACAAATAAGTACACAAGCTCCTCCTTGAATACATAAGTTCTATTCATTAATTATTCTATCATATACATCCACTGATTTGTTGTTATTCTCTCTTATTATTTCACATTACGATGACCCATCCATGACTATATAGGCACTAAACTTTCTAAATACAGAATCATGCAAACTATGACTTGACTCTTTAACTAAAAATTTCTAACTTCACTTTAACATAAATTCATATGTTTATTTTCCTTAGCTTAGATTTTCTTGAAAATGCATTAACTCTTTAACTCTGACTCACCTTACTTCTAATATTAGATTTAATTTCCTTTCCTTCACTTAACTTAACTCTTCATACATTGCATGCATATGAGAGTACTTGCTATTTTTATTAAGTGAAACTATTTTGATCAACGACAAAGTTGTGATCAATGGCAGTAAATCAAATAGGAAATTTGGGGATAGGTTTGTATGAATTGTACGTTCTTATTAAATTTCTATATGAGACTAGAGTTAACTTGCTTGTAACACATTTGAATATTTGGCAACTATTAGGCCAGTTGGGTTGTTGATTCTATCAGATTACTTCCATTTATATCATTTTCATATTGGTTATGTTAAGGCATAATTGTATGGAATGATTATCTACATTCTTTAATAAGTGTTAAACTTATGAATTTTAACAATCGTAAAATATAAAAAATGATGTGTAATATGGAATACCATAGTTTCAAATTGAGAAAATCAATGAGATGAAATTAGTCACGATGAAACACAAACCTATAGTGATGGACCATCTAGGTGCGCTAAGTTAGCCTCCAATGTGGGTGACTATAAGGACATGACAATGGATTGTTAGGCTAAATTAAAATTCATGCTAGAGGTACTCTTTCAACCTCCTTCATAATTTATTTATATATATCTATATTAAGGAAGATAAATCACATAGTCATTATTCCCTAGTTTAAAATGATATTGATTACTAATATTACTTGGTTTCTTATTAATGCACTCATGGTTTTTTAACTACTAGATAAAAATCTTTTCCAAAATCTTAATACCTAACAATAAATTAATATCTTGCATATTGTATATTTTTTTTTAACTATATTAATAGAAACTTTTTACAATAAGATAAAAAATTAAATACTAAAATATTATCTAAGAAATAACTAAATTATTGTCATTTCTTTCTTTGATATATTTTTTCAATAATGAAAAGAAAAAATGAGATGTGAGTATAAGACATATGCAAGAATCAAATTTTTTACTTTTCATTTAGAAAGAAAAAATGAAGGTTTAAAATGCGTATATATTGATGAATTTGTATTTTAATTTTTTGGATTTCTCTATGTATAGTTTGTGAAATATATATATATATATATATATATATATATATATATATATATATATATATATATATAACAATTGAGGAAATACATATTTTTTTTTTATGTGTATTGTATCTAATTTATTGCAAATTTATATCAAAGTTTTAGTTGAAGTAATTAAAAAAAATTCAGTCATGTCCCACTAGCACAACTAGTTGAGGATGGGCCTTGTCAACAAGGTGACCTAGGATCAAACCTCACAGGGGGTGGTCGTGCTTGTGCTAGGGGGAGAAGACATGCTAAAAAATTTAGTGAAATGAGAGTTGTTGTGGCCCAGGTTGGGTGACTTTAACGACTTAGATGCCCCTCAGTCGCGGTTCCTCAAGCCATAGGTCAAGCCTAGAGGATCACTCCCCGGGTGACTTTAACTACTTAGATGCCCCTGGATCGTGGCTCCTCAAGCCATAGGTCAAGCCTGGAGGATCACTCCTTGGGTGACTTTAACTTCTTCGATGGCCCTAGGTCATAGCTCCTCAAGCCATAGGTCAAGCCTGGAGGATCACAGACAACTTGACAAACTGATGACCCAGGCCGCTCCGAGGCCACTCCCTTCCAGGATCTCTGATCACTATGCATGTAACAGCTGGTCTTATGATCTTTGCATCTTCATGATTTATAAAAACCATCCATATTTAATCCACAGGCCCTTAACAATTTCAGGCATAAACATATACATGGCTCTGCTCATCAAATTGACGGCTATATCATTCGGCAATGCTCCATATATATTTATTGTACAGACTTGTGATGGCTCTGAGATGCTCGGTGGTTTAACACCGTGATTCCATTTCAACAAACTTCAACCTATACAAACCCGCTAATCCTCAGCTGCTCAAATCCGGAGGACACACACTCAGCACATATACAGCAATTCCGATGAAGTACCAAGGCATTGCACTAACAACATTGAATGAGCTGCAAGGCATTTACCAAACCGTCAATGCATGATTCAGTTTTAGTGGTTGTCGATGAACTATTGGGATCCACTCGCATTTAAAACCCATTACAATAAAGTTCCATATCTGGACCAGAATTACAAAGTCTATGAGAGGAGTCAGAGCATGTTTATGAACGTTGAATAGAGGATGGCAGTTCCTGTGTGAAACTATTTACGAAGCTCCCAGTTCACCAGCCCGGGAGACATAGTAACGCACCGGACTGGACAGCTCACACTTCGACCTATCCATACGACAGAGATTTGTCAACTCTCCGATTTTAGGAAGTATTCCACCATCAAATGAATTGTAATAATCCACATAAAGCTCTTTCTGTTGCCTGAGATTGTCCAGCTCCACGTAACTGACATTTGACCCAGGATGATCGATTTCCTGTGTTCTTTTCAATAAATGTAGATTTCATTTGAGTGAATCGATCTTAGCTTAAATGGGACACAGCGTTCAACTGCTCTCCACGCCAGCACTCGGTTCCTCAAACCAGATTCATAACGCTGTCAATTAGCTGGAAACATTCTGCCGCAACTTCACCAATCGATTTCACCATAAAACTTCTGGATGTAACCTCAAGCTCAAACACTGAAAAGCAGACCGAATTTCATTGGGTCTCTGTTCCACCTACAGATTAAACACTTAATCGATTTATCAGTTAGCGCCTCCAAACTCTGATAATATCAATCCTCCTACACATTGAATTCAGTTTTTATATAAACTATTCTGGCGATCAATTCATTGAATCTAACTCCCTTTTATTGGCTATAAACTTAGGATTTTATATTTACTGGTGCTCTCAACACACAGCGAATAGCAATTCTGCTATCGACCCTTCAAGAATTCAAAACTTGACACGCAGACTTGTATTAAAACGCTGGTGCTCTCCTCTCCTCTTTTGATTTGCAATTAATCGAATTCAGATCGATCATTCACACACAGATAACACATGTTATATTAATCCCTGTTAAATTGGACATCTCGCAATTTCTTTCATTACAGGTTCCTTTGGTCGATTTTCCAACAATCAAGTCCACATATATAAACATTTAACCAGAGTTAACTATAACTTCCACAACCAATCACCAAATGTATATATATAATTTGAAATTAAAACAAGATTACTTACAATCTTTGTTTGGCCTAATATTCCAGATTGATGGCCCTTTTACAAACTCTGAAGGCTTCCAGCCTTGCTGCACAAAACCTACTCTCAATCGCTCATCTCATCTCCCCTTTTCTCACAAAAAGCCCTCCTATTTATACAATTTAAAAAAACATTTAATTAAATGCTCAATCTCTTAAAATCCTCAACAACCCCTAAATCTCTCAACATCCCCTAAATCTCTCAACATCCCTAAAATCCTTCAATTCATTAAATTTCTTCATATCCTTTTATTAATAAAAGGATATTTACATAAATCCTCACCTTCTCCTATTTAATTCAAATTAATTAGTAAAATATTAAAAATAATCTCACCCCATATTTACAAATTAACATTATGGCACCCTTATTTACATATGGAGAAAAAGGTCTTGATGCTCCTGCATCACAAACAAAAACAAAAATTCACATAATTAAGAAATATATATAATTTTAGTTCATGGAATGGTAAATCAATTGCCAATCATCTTGTTATGAAGAATTATGTAAAAGAATGAGATTCAAATTTCAAATCCCCCTGTGATTAGTTAAAGCAACCAAAAATAATAATTTTATCTATTTATTTATTATATTTTTGGAATATCTTATGTATATTGTAATTATTTTTTGAATCAAATTATCTTTAATTTATTACTTTTATGTAGTTTTTAATATATTTTTCAAATAAATATACATTAAATTAGATACTTAAAAATTAGTGAAAAGTAAAATGTTACATTTAATTTTATAATTAATGTAATTGGCATTTTCAAATTTTATTTTTAACTAAAAAGGATTAATGAAAAAAAACATAATATACAAGAAAGAAATTGAGATGATTAAATTTCATGTGGTTTGAATATCTATTTTCAAAAATTAAAAATATGATTATCCCTTTTCCACTCATGGAATCTATGTGAAAACTTCTCAAATGCAACAACAACGTACAAGTTGTCTCTAATTAGAGATCAGAGGGACTGAAGAGAAATTGATGTCTCGAAAATCTTGCTAGGAAAAATTATTACCTTCTTTAGGGATCAAAGGGACTGAAGAGAAATTGTTGTCTCAAAAATCTTGGTAGGAAAAATTATCACGTTCTTTAAAGTCAGCCACCCCCACAAGAAGAGCCCAACAAATCATTGTCTTTATATAAGATAACATGAATAGTAGGTGAAATAGTAAGTAGTAGCTTACAAGTTGGTGAACTTCTCGAAAATCTTGCTTGGAAAAATTATCACGTTCTTTAGAGTCAGCTACCCCCTCAAGAAGAGCCCAACAAATCATTGTCTTTGTATAAGATAACATGAATAAATCATTGTCTTTATATAAGATAACATGAATAGTAGGTGAAATAGAAGGTAATAGCTTACAAGTTGGCGGACTTAGGGTGCACTGTCAGAGCCAATTTTTTAGGTGTTACATAATATGGTTTTGTGTTAATTCTTAACTGTCTTGAACAATTTTCGTCTTAACTTCCATTGTCTTAAGTGACTATTGTATTAACTGACCATTGTATTAAATACTAGTAAAACCACATTAAAAATATTAATGTGGTTGATATGGCTGAAGAATTCATAAATATGAACAAAAAAACTATTGCAACAGGAAGAATGTCTTATTAATGCACACATTTACATAATTAACCATGTATAAAAATATTATGGATCAACTTTATCTTAAGAAGAAAAGGAATTTTAAATGAATGTTATAAATAATAATGAGGAACTTATCATGGAGGAACTTATTAGAATTGGAATAATCTCAAATCCCTAGGAAAATGGTGGGTGGAGAGCCACTTGGCACCAATATAATTTTTTAAATTTATTAAAATTAATGGACCATTTTGCTAAATATATATTTTTTGTATAGAAATGAATGTTATAAATAATAATGAGGAGCTTATCATGGAGAAACTTATTAGAATTGGAATAATGTAAATCCCTAGGAAATTGGTGGGCTAGTGGCACAGCATTTTAAACCTATTAAATGTTAGTGCAAACCTACAAAAACCCTTTATACAAAGAGATAAGCACTAAACTAAGCATATGTTGAGTTAATTCCTTGCGAATCAATATAGGCCATCAATAAAAATTAACAATCCTCATCCACCTTAAGTGAAAAAGAAGCCTTCCACAATAAAGTTTGACTTAAAATATTTTGTCTCAAACTATTTTGTCTTAAATATAAAATTTTTCTATAAACATTTGTCCTCAAACTAATTTTGTCTAAACATAAAGATTTTGTCCTTAATTATTTTTGCTCAAAATGTTTTTGTCTTAAGTAAAAGTTTCGTCTTAAAATATTTTTGTCTCAAATATTTTGTTTAAATTTATATTTAAGACAATAGAATTGATATTAATTTTAATGTTAAAAGCTTCATAAATATAACCAAAAAGTATTCACAACAAATATGTCTTACTTAAGAAACAATTGCTCATTACCATTATAAAAAGGTTATAGGGTTCAACTTTAACTTAAAGAAAAAATGATTATAAATTAATATTATAAATAATAATGATGAACTTATCATGGAGGAACTTCTTAGAATTGGAATAATCTCAAATCCCTAGAAAATTGGTGGATGGGGAGCTACATGGCAAGAATATTATATTTTATATTTATTAAAAGTAATGGACCACTTCGCTAAATAAATTTGCTTATATATAAATGAATGTTATAAATAACAATGAGGAACTTATAATGGTGGAATTTATAGAATTGGAATAATCTCAAATCCCTAGGAAATTGGTGGAAGGGGAGCCACTTAGCATGAATATAATTTTTTTAATGTATTAGAAGTCACGAATATAATTTTTTTAATTTATTAAAAGTCAATGCAACCTAACAAAGTCTCTAATACACTACAACCCTTGATAAGCATTAATACTAAGCATTGTTCACCAATAAAAAATGTTTTAAGACAAAGGATTTCTTCTGTCTTAAAAGTGCCCTTGGTGTAGTAGTGATATTTGCTAAATGTTCATGTTGTGCTTGTGTCCTTGAGACATTTGTTAAACCTTAAACGTATTTTTCTAGGGTCTCCACAACCTCTATTAAATCTTAAGGCTAGTGACTCCTTATTGTATTGTTGAACATTTTTTCGCAAGAGAACCAATCATTCATAACTTCAAGGGTTTAGCTATATATTTGTTTAGACTTCTACAAATTGAAAAAATCTATTTCTATTTTAAGGCGCTCATGTGTGGCGACTTGGTTACGATGAGGCATGTCCAAGTTGGGCAAACAACACGATCGTACGACAAATTAAATGAAGGGTTGGTGAGTCATGCGGCGACTGTGCAGAGGTGCCGACCAGCTAGGGAACCGAGTTTGCCGAAGTTGAAAATTGGCTAAGTGTAAATTTGGGGTTTCCCAAGATTTAACTTGTACTTTGTAAAAGTGAAGATTGTATAACATATTGATTCGGGCATACTCATATTGCACAGAGTTGCCCCTCCTTTTATATAGTTGTGCATTTCTCTTGTGTAATGTTGTTTATGTGAATGTTATGGTCTTTCACTTGTATAAAGGATAAAAATAATACTTGGTAACAAAAATAAAACTATGAAATGTTAGGCGTAGTCTACAATCATAATTATTGGTGAAAAGAAAACGGTTGGTAGTGCCGCACCTCGTTATAAGTAGTTAAAAGAATACCACAGGTGTAGGGAAGTGGCACATAAAGTCAGAAACCCCGAAAGAAAAACAACTATAAGTGAAGCTCCTGCAGCAATGGAGATTAAAACCAAAAGGCTGTAATCTTTCTCTTTGTGTGGGTATATACCCAATCCGAATATACAAGAAGCGGTTATTGGGCTCTTCAGACCCATTTTACTCACAATGGCAGCATAGACGTACACAAACTGGAGGCATATGAAAGCGCCTAGATCCGTTTTGTTTTTCTTCATCCCGACCAACATGCCGAGAACTTGCCGAGCGGCATAAAAGCATGAACTACAAACTGTTAAGTCAGAGAGATCCTCTTTGCAGGACTAATCGATTGCACTAGTGCCCAAACGATCAATCCAATCCTGTTTCGTCTGTATGCCATCGCACAGAGTACGGTTTGAGGCAAACATGGTTGCGTTCAGGTAGCGGTATGCCAAGGTTCGGGAATGGGCAACCGTGTGCAATGATGAAAGTTGACTCTCGAATTCTTCGAGGCAGGCAGCGACGGAGGCCTAGTCGGAAAACCCAAATATGGAAAAATCTTGAAAGTATTGCGCGACCTCCAATGTAAATAAGCTAAACACTACATCCCCGCATGGTTGATAAATTGCCGGTTACGGGAATGATTTGCTCGTCAAACATGGTTGTTAATTTATTTAAAAAATTGCTCGTTTAATTGTTTTTAAAGAACGTCAACATCTTTTGTTAAAACTTGTAGATCGGATAATAAGTTGAGTGTCAAACTTGACGGGCTGGTTCTGTAGGCCTTTTGACGTTGATCCAGACTGCTCACGAAGAACCATTGGTGTGGGAATCACAAATTTTTCCCATTCAAATTTTAAATTAAGTGGGAAATTTATTAGATTGAAATTTTTCCTAAAGTGGAAGTTTAGAGTCAAGTGGGAAGTTTGAGTGCAATTTATTTGTTGGAGTTTCGTTCGGTTTTTGCAGTGGAAGTTTGAGTGCAATTTATGCGTTGGAGTTTCGTTCGGTTTTTGCCAATATGGTTATTTATTTTACAAATAAATGATTAAAATACACAGACCTGAATATTTATATGGATGTATTGCCGTTAACATTTTATAGTTTTTTTATGACAACCAAATATTCTTCGTCTGATCGGAGGGTTGTGTTTTAACTATGGCGTTTCATCTGGAACAATCACCAGTAGAGGCAAGTGGAAGTGGCTTCGCTTCCATCATCTCTTCCACCAATTGAGCGTTGCATTGAATGGATTTGAAATGTGGCCGAAAGGCTCTTGCTGCTGATAAGAAGTCGAAGAGCCACCACTTCAACTCTCTGTTGTTACAAGATGGATCGACTGTTGGAACTACTACAGCTACATGCAGACTCTTAGTTAGAACATTGGATTGTATGCATGTGGACTCTTAGTTAGAGCATGCGACTACATGCAACTACTACACATCTACATGTGGACTCTTAGTTAAAGCATGGGATTGCATGCAATATTCCTTTTGCATGATTTACTCCTTGATTTGCTCCTTCTTTAACTCCGCAATGGACTAGTTATCTCCGGAACTTGTTGTAGGTGTTGAGTCTTGTCATTGATCACCACTATAGTGCATTACCTTGGGATCTTCACCTGGTAATGCTATATCATGAGCATTGTAACATATTTTCGAATCAATCATTCTTTCCTTCTTTCGATTTTCCTTTAGTGTTTTTGCTCTGCAAAGCTGTGTGTTCAACCTTTACTAGCTAGATTCATCTGTGCAAGTTTTCTAACACATTTACATGGTATTAGAGCCCACAGGTTTCTAGATAAAAGGTGCACCAGTACTTTATTTTGCAGGTATTACGGCTCGGAGATCGAAGATTTACAGAAAAATGGAGTTTCCTAAAGCATCGATCCTAACGCCGTACAACTATCACGAATGGACGGACCAAATGGCTCGATATCTTCGTCAAAAAGGGTTGTATAGGATTACCATGGCTACAGAAGTGGAACCCACTTCAGCCATAGAGAAATCCAAGTACCTCAACCTTATGGATGAGGTCCACGGATCCATATGCATGTGCATCTCTCCAGAGTTGCAGTTTCATCTATCTGGTTGCAATACTCCCAATGAGATTTGGAAAAAGGTTGAAGATCTCTATGGAAAACAAGATGAGATGAAAGGACATATGCTCAAAGTGGAGCTGCTATCATTGGATCCACAGAACTATGATAGAATTCAATACTTCTTCACTAAATATAATGATCTATTGCTGTAACTCAAGGGTTGTGGAATTGACAAATCCAAGGAGGAGAGTCACCAAATTCTCTCTATTATGTCAAAGCTCGGACCGGAATACTCCGTCTTTGTGTCTACATTCATTCAGTAAGGCTCGCAACAGGTAAATCCTACACTATGCCTTCTCTCCAAAAATTTATGGAGTCCCTTATTTTTGAGCAAGATAAACTCATTGGCATGGGGAAAATCAAACCTCCAAAAGCGTATGCACTTGCTGTGCATGATAGTAGCCACAATAAACATCACAGATCTAATTCAAGTCAGAAAAATCAGCAGCAAAAAGACAAGGGAAAAGCACATTCCCATCCAAAGAAGGAAGGGTACACCAAGCCCTTCAATGACTCCTCCGGCTCGAGAAATGAGAAAGGGAAGAAAGGAAACAGATGCACCTCCTGTCAAAGAGGATTCCATCCAGAATCCTCTTGCATGAAGAAACAAAGTGACCAAATGGCAAAAATCCTTCAGAAGCACAACCTTGGGGATCACATCCCTCAGGGTGCCAAGAAGAAAACTGAGGATGCGCCACACGGGAGAGGTAATAATTTTCATGCTTTAGTTGCAATTAATTCTTCTCCTGATGCATGGATTATAGATTCTGGTGCATCACATCATATGGCTGCTGCAAATGAATTCTATTCCTCTTTGGATGGATGCAAAGGACCTCCCATCCTCATGGGAGATGACTCACCTATTGAGGTCACCGGAAAAGGTAGAGTGGAACTTTTACATGGAAGCTTTGAAGATGTGCTGCATGTTCCAAAACTTTCGGTAAACCTGCTTTCAGTTTATCAGATCACTCATTTCGGCACCGGAAAGAGAGTGGAATTCACTCCAGATGCAGTAAACATATATGATCTACATAGCAGTGCCAAAATTGCAACTGGTGAGGTAAACAATGGAGCCAGACTGTATACATTTTATGAATTTATTGAATCTGAATCCTCCTTATTGCTTACACATGTTGATGATAGTAGTAGGCTTTGGCACGAAAGGTTCGGTCACTTAAATTACAGGTATATGTAGCAGCTAAGCAAGAATGAGATGGTGGAAGGCTTGCCAAATATCAGTTTCTCCGAAGGAGTTTGTGAAGGATGTGTTCTTGGCAAACATCCCAAAGAAAAGTTTGACACCGGCAAGACTCACAGAGCATCCTCTCCTCTAGATCTGATCCATAGTGATCTCATGGGGCCCTTTCCTCATCCTTCTATCAACAAAGCAAGGTATGTGCTTACATTTATTGATGATTTCTCACGGTATACTTAGGTGTATCTTCTCAGGAACAAATCTGAAGTTTTTGAGCACTTTGAAGATTTCAAAGCACTAGTTGAGACACAGTCAGAAAGAAAGATCAAAGCCCTCCTTACATTCAATGAGGGGAATATGTTAACACAGCACTTCGGAACCTTTGCCTTCAGTGTGACATACAGTTGCAGTACACAGTTCCAACATCGACGCGGTGATGGATCGAAACCTGTGGAGGCTGTTTCGTGGCAACACGCTCGCGATGATGGATCGACGCCTATGGTGGCTATTTCCTGAGAATACCTCTCCTTATGATTTCATAGACTATCTTAGATTCTCCACACTGCGCCAACAACTCACAGTAAGTATTCTTAAAACTAAATTTGAGACTACTATCATTAGGGTTGGACCTATTGTTAATAATCTTTTACATGTAAAATGGCGCACACCATACATCAATTAGGCGTATGCAGGTTGCTCTTCGTAGGATTGGGATCTCTGGGTTGCATTTCAGCGCAGCCAGTACTTACAACAGATGGTAGTTCCAAGAGGATCTCAACCAGCATGCCGTCAACTTTAACGCGGCTACCAAAAACCTCATAGCAAATCTAAATTCAAAACTGCTAGAAGCTCACTTTATCTTTGGTGATGGTTACACTTTGTTCACCCACCTTACAGAAAACGACCCTCTTGGATCATTTAATGATGGGTTCTCTCGCAAGAAACGCCAAGGCTCATTTGTGATCGAAAGTTGTCCATGGCTCTATGCATACTTATGCAGGATACCAATTTGAATAAAGAAATATCACACGGAGCTTGATGAATTACTCAAAGGCAATCGATTATTTATACAGCATCAAAAACTATTTGTTGTAAGTTCTACAAAACTGGCAAATGTAACGCACTTTTTATGTGCTTTCAGCTTTGCAGTTTATGACATTAAGTACAGGTTTGTAAGCCACTTTTCATGTGAATTTTGAGATTTAGAGGAATTATGTTGAATTTCTTAAGATAAGCATTGATGTGATGTATACACATTTTTCATAGCATGTAAAGAAAAGGCCACTATTTTGTAAATATCGTAGATATTGAAAACTATCTCGTAGATGTCTTTTAACATACTGAAATATATTCACATTAAATTAATGGATCCAGTGAAATATATTTTACACTGTGAAATTGATTTTCGGTTAATGCAATGGATTTAGAAAGTAGATTGGTCTTTGCACGATGAAGAATAAAGTATATAATGCCAGGATTTAAACAGAGACTTCTACATTACAGTAATGAATTTAATGATAAATAGCTAGATATATTAGATATATAGAATTAAATTTTAATGATAAATAGCTAGATATATTAGATATATAGAATTAAATTTGGAAAGAAGATTTAGACATTAGAATATACATGAGATAAAAAAATATTCTTCTTTTTATCCCATCATTTTATATTGTTTATTTTTTCAATTCTGAATTTGTTTATCAATCAATCATAATTGTAATATTACAGAAAACATAACATTAATAATAAATAGTAAAGAAGAATTACTTTAATTTGTAATTTAAATAATTTATTGAAATTATTTATAATTTAATTTGGAATGAAGACAACAGAGTTCTTTGCATGAACGTTAGCCACTATTTGGTAAGTTAAATAACAAATGCTTGAAAAGTCAATTAAGCTCTTTATTTAAATTAAGAAACCAAAAGCTCTTATTAGTCCCTGCTTGGGCGATTGATAGAGCATTGAATGCATATTAATTTTTTG
Source organism: Pinus taeda (assembly GCA_000404065.3). Classification (NCBI taxonomy): domain Eukaryota; kingdom Viridiplantae; phylum Streptophyta; class Pinopsida; order Pinales; family Pinaceae; genus Pinus; species Pinus taeda. The sequence continues at coordinate 174,779 of APFE031558380.1, forward strand.
TTTGACCAGAAATATATATCTGCACCAAAGCTTTAACCAAAGTTTTAGTATAAAAAAATAATATAAAATGTATTAAGTTTTTTTTTATTCGTCCATAGCTTTTGGGGTTTTATTGCAAGCCTCACGCATCCCAAAGCAATTTAGTTTTGGATATCCTAAAGTTTTATTCATGCATCAATGAAAACTTTGGATGTGGCTAGCACATAAACGTAACTTTGGATATCTAGACTTTGGTTGGTTTGCAGTTAATTGCGAAGTTTGGATAAACATGTATATGAGTTCAAAAAAATAAATAAACTTTGGATATCTAAACTCCCAAATTTTGGATATCTAAACTTTTCGCTGTCAAACCATTTGCAGGACATTGGCACCTGGTCGGCTAGCTGTCTCACTGTCTTCATTGCGTTTCCATGACGTTGGCACCTGGCTCGCTAGTTGTCTCAGTGTCTCAGTGTCTTCATTGCGTGACTGCTCCCACATTGTTGTCACCTGGTTGGAATTATGTATGCCACTAAAACAATGTCTTGTTCGATGTGTTGTCCTTGTGAATTTTTGTGGTTGTCTGTCTGTTAAATGTTGTGTGTCCAGCTGTTGTTTCTGTGAAGATGATAGAGGTTGAAGGTCGAAGGTTTATAGAGTATGAACCTGAAAGAAATACTGAATTGATACTTGGGAATTGAATAATTTCACTTGAGACTTGGAAATTGAATAATTTCACTACGAGTTGGACGCAGGTTTTTATAATGCATTTCAAGTAAGTATCCTCATTTCTCGTTTATTTTTATTTCCTTTTGTAAATTATATTCATTGTTTGGCTCTGCTTTGTTTTTACTCGCAGACCCTCCCTTCTTTATATTTGTAAATTGAATGTTGATTCATTCTATTTCTGTGACTTAGGGTATATTTTTGTAAACTAGGTGTTGTTGTTTGTACAGAAAACCAAAAGAGAAAGAGATTATTCTTGTGGAGGACGATCAATTTGAACAGTTAGCTGAATTTCTCGTTTCTGTGCCTTCTGGAGTATGGGACGAGAGGAAAAGAGGGTTGAAGTGAAGTTCCTACGCTTGCCTCCCTTCCCTCTAGTATGTTCGCTTTTCATTGTCTAAGCAAAGGAAAATCAAGGATATAATTAGAATATGAATATCAGAAATGATATTTCATATTCATGCCAGAAGGCCGTTCCGAAGTCATCCTCCCAGCATTTGTTTCTAGGCAGGCAGGTACACTCTTCACTTTGTCGGCCTTTGAGCGTCAATAGCAGTATTAAGTATATTGTCTCAACGGATAATTTTAAGTATGATTGCATATCTCTCTCTTCATCTTTTGAGGCTGTGATAGCAGCGTTAGCTTTAAGTACATTGTTTCACCAGAGAATTTTTGAAGGAGCTGATTACATCTCTCTGTCTTTTAATCTTTTCAGGCAGCGTTGGGTTGCTTTGCAGTTTTAGCCAGAATATACGAATATTACCAATCTTTTATTGTTTAACTTATCTGAAGATGGTCTATATGACGTAGTCTGCGTCTTACTCTTGAAACGAAAGGGTGTGCCTTGTGTGATACGTGGTAAAGTCGTTCGTACAGCCTCCTTTTGTCCTCTGAGAGTTCGTTTCTTGGCAAACAGGTACACTGCGCGTTTTCTGGTGTTTGAGTGTAAATAGCACATTAATGTTGAGTACATCGTTTCACGAGATACTTATTCGAAAAATTGATTTCATTATCGTTGTCTCCTAATCTTTCGAGGCGGGGTGTTGGGTTTCTTTGCAATTTACCCAGGTTGAGAAGAGACGAATATGAGCAAATTTTATTCCCTTCCTATTTAACGCAACTTCCCATTTAACTGCTATTGCAAATTAAAGTAGTATGTCGCTGTGAAAATTCTATCTCGCTTCCCATTTATACACAGCTTCCCACAACTTTCCATTTAGGTGTTGCTGCAAACTGAAGGTATGTTGCTGCTTCCCTTTTAGCAGCTACTGTAAACTAAAATTATTATGTCGTTGTTGAAAGTCTATCTAGATTCACATTTATATGCAACTTTCCATTTCGCTGTTGTTGGAAACTTAAAGTATGCTCTTACATATATCTTCCAATTTATTTGCCCATTTAGACATTGATGAATTGGCGTTGCTGCAAATTGAAGGTATGCTCTTACATATATGGATCATTTTTTGGATCTTTAAATGAATCAAAAGAGTAAACAACAATAGGTCAACAACATCTCAAGTACAACATATTGATATTTTCTGATATACAAATATTTCCCAATTTTAAAATGATAGAATTGATATTTTATGGCCTAATATAGATGTCTTTTATTAGATATCCTCTATCAAATATAGATTGCTTCATTTAAAATTATCTTTCAATGGTTGTTACCCAGAAATGCTTAAATTCTCTTTCAGTCATTATTATACAGAAATACTTACGAAACTTCAGCCATTATTATACATAAATACTTACGAAACAGGGGAGGTTGTGGATGATGATATCTACTATAAGTAGACAACCATATCCTTCAATGCGATGTCAATACAGTCTGATGCATTAATAACTTCCGACTTCCAAAATGAGGCAACGACATCACCAGGTTCCCAATATAGTCTGATGCATTAATAACTTCCAACTTCCAAAATGAGGCAACGACATCAACAGGTTCCAAAGGTTCATTTCAAAAGAAAAGTTTCTACAAAATCTCAATTACTTTTATCTTTCACACAAAAGTAATGAATAATATAAATTTTCACAAAATGAATGTATATTATTCTTTTTATAAGAAAAATGAATGCATAATATTCTTTTTATAAGAAAAATAAATGAATTAGGGAGATAGATTTAACCCGAAAGTCTGTGTTTGGCTCTGCAGTTGTGGGTTTCTCCCACTAAAAATTTGTACATAACATTATACATAGAATTACTTAGATACAATTACTCAGATTCATAATATGTAGCTCTATGTCAGGAGAAGGTGCAATTTTTGCATCACTCAACCATTAGATATCAGTTCCATTCTTATTTGCATTTTTGGGCTAGACAACATAAATTCTCAACTGGGACGGATGGAAATCTATTGGAATGCATAGTTGCAATGCTCATCGGGATATCCAAGTCCTATGCAATAAAAAGGGCCACTAATGATTTGTGAATGACCCGGTAGAATTTATGTTTATTACTATTGCTAGCTTGTCTCTAATTGGAGCATTGCTTACTGATCAAATTTACCTACTCATCAAATTTACCTACTGCTCAAATTATGATTGTTTTAAATTACATCTTCCCTGAACGAGAGGAGGCAACACTCCAAGAATTCGAGCGTAAGTATAAACTTTAGTTTAAATGGTAATATGAGTTTTTTCGAGAAAAAGGGCACCTAAAGCTGTTAATTTCAACCAGCCAACTCTTCCAATTAGAGAAGAGTTAAAGCGGCAGAGCAACCCAAAGCACCACAGCAGCCAGGTGACTAGAGTATGATTTGATGAAACTTGCTTTATTCTAGCTTAACTTGCTTGAGTATGATTTGATGCTACTTGCTTTATTCTGTCTTAACATTCTTTTTATCTGGCATTGTCACTTAGAGTGAATTTCAAAATTTGCGGCATATGAAGAGAAAACAGTGCGTTGGTTTTAAAAAATTATGTGAAGTAAGGGTAGATCTCATCGAGAATACAATGAGTAGACACTTTGTGTTGGCCCTTCACCGTATTGTGGTTGCTAAAGCTTACTAGTATAGCCTTAATGTTGTGTGTTTGTCATGGTAGATTGAATTTCATAAAATGTTTTGTGGTTTGCGATTTTCCTGATTAATCAAGCACTATATTTGTATTGTAGTTTGTGGTTGTCTCATTGAGATAATAAATTTGTATTGTAGGGAACATTTTGTCATTTGCAGTTTGCTTCCATTTGTATTGTGAGGCACACGCCTATTTAATTCTCATAATATTAGGGAAATCACAGTTCCATATATATATATATATATGAGTAAATTTCTTCTCATTATCTATGCCTTTTTCTGAAAACACAGAAATATTATTTATGTCTGTTGATAATAACATGCTGCATGGTAATCAAGATTATATAATTTCATTCCCAATGGCGTTGATCCGATATTGGTAGACCGGAGTATTAACAAATGCGCAAATGGCTGGTAGACTGGAGTATTAATAGATGCGCAAATGGGTATTAAAGCAGCAAACAATTAACTAGAGTAATAATTAATTATAAATTATAAATTACTAAATATAGAGAACAATTTAATAAAAAAAATGTAAAATATTTATGTCTATTTCTGTAATGTAAAGCAAATTCATATTTCTCATTATATATGTCGTCAAGTTATTCTCATTGTTTTTTGTTAAACAGACATGGTTAACGAGAAACAGATAGAAAGATAAAGCATGCATTGCTATTTTATTAACAATTTGATATACATTTATAGTACATTTGGTGACCGTTGGGATTTACATCCCAAGGTCTCTTGGACTGCTTTGTCCATTCGGCTTCCACGCTAACCCTTTAGGATTAGGTGTCCAACATTCCCCCCCTTAATCCGAAGGGTTATGTATGAGTCCAAGAAAAGAGCTGTAATACAAAATGTGCAATAATGCATGGCAGCACTAGGTTGAATGTGCTCTATGAAATGTTGGTATAAAGGGCGGTGGTTTAAGGATAGCCACCAACACTGGAACGCTTAGTGCAGTTCCCGGAACTCTTCCAAAACTCGCAAGAAGCTGTAAGTCTTATGCTAGAGGAAGTGATCCTATTGTTTCAAAGAGGGAAACCTTCAACCGTAAAAGGGAGGCCTCACCCCGCATAAAAGGTAAAACTTCAACCTGAAAAGAGAAGTCTCAACCTATGATGGTTTAAGGATGACCAACAACTCTGGAATGCTTATGCAATTCCTGGAACTCTTCCAAAGCTGGCAAGAAGCTAGAGTCTTTTGCTAGAGGAAGTCTTCTCAATTTTGTTCTCGGAACTCTTCCAAAGCTGGCAAGAAGCTGAAGTCTTCTACTAGAGGAAGTGTTCTAGATTGCCAACTGATGGCATGCTCATGGGCATATTTGTCTCTGGCTACAACTCTGAAACTAATGTGGCAGGTTGTGGCTCAGGCTCGCTTGATGTGGCTTTGAAGCTTGTAGATGACCATCATTTCCCCCCCTGTCAGATACAAGGTGAGAAGATGGAGAAAGCTCAACTGCAAGACTGTTCAATATTCTGGAACAAGTTCTGACATGTGTTTGAAATATCTTCTTGGCTGTTGATGCCCATTGCCAAAAAGCGATCCATCCTAGATGAATATTTGTTCTTGCAGGACTATTGTTTCTGAAGCATCTGTGTGAAGAATGACTGGTTTTATGGCAGTGCTTACATGGATGAAGATCAAAACAGTGATCTTTCAGATGGCCAACTCGATCACAGTGTTGGCATTTCACGATTTGTTGTTGTTGTTGCTGTTGTGGAAGAGGGGCAGAGTCTGAAAACAACTGAAGATAAATGTCAAAAGTAGCAGGTGAAACTGTCATGAAGAAACCAGCACTATGAAACTGAATGGGTTTTGAGTAGTCTGGAATATGAAGGACAAGTCCTTGTCAATCCAAGACGGTTCTGTGCTTGTTGTGGAAAAGCTGTTCCCAAGGTCTGATGAGGGGCTTGGGAAGTGTGACTGAGTTTCTGCATCTGCATGGACAACTGTTGCTTTATTTGAATGAACAGGAACATTATTGACTTGCTGTTTATGGGAGTCTGTTTCAATCTTCTGAACAGAAACAGGTTCAGAAAGATGACTCCATTGTTGTAGTTCTTCTTGCTGCAGCTTTGTCTCAAGCTGCAAAAAATCAATATTCTCATGTGCAGTTTGCAGAGAGGTTTGGATGTCAAGGAGGGTTTCTTTGTTAACTTTGACCATCTCATCAACAGTGGAATGAATTAGGATATTCAATAACTTTAATGCATCTTCAAGTCTGACCATTTTCTTCAATGTCACTTAAAAAAAACACAATTCAAACTTCAGAGCATCTGGCTGCTGTGGAAATCATGCGTCTTAAACATATAATTATTTTGCAAAACAAAATTGATCTTATCCAGGAGAATGTAGCTATCAACTAGCATGACGCAGATCTTCCAAAGAATGACAAATTTCAATATACAAATTTTGCACACAAAATTAACAGTTTTGATACGGCACCAAAGAAGCTGCTTGCATCAGATTCTTGTCTTCGTCCTGACCATAGTGCACTAGAGATGGGAGTTCTGTCGAAGGAAGGCTGGAGCTGAAAAATCCAATCTTGAGGAAAGACAACGGGCAGAAAACACATTAATATCTACAGGTCCTGTATGGCACTATTCTCGGCAAGTTTCATAGTAGTGTCATAATAGGATAAGTGTAGCATATAATCAACAAGTATCCTCTTCACTCGTATGTTGTTCCATTACTGCTAATTTTCAGCCCGAAGCACACGGAAATGGTCCTACCTGGCACGACACCTTTGAACTTGCAACTGCTCACTCTTGTTGCTCTCATCTAACTGGACCAAATTGGTTACTGTGAATCAACAGAGATCAACAGTCCGCGCATCCGGTGTAGAAAAACCGGAGGCATTCGCCCCCCCGATATCGCAAATTGGACTTCACGGGATGTCCAGGAATAAATATGGTTGATGCAGCAAGGAAGTAAAAGAGATTAATTGTATTCGAAAGAGTGAAAAGGAATTTGAAAAGAATGATTTCAGCTCTTGGTCAGCAGATCGGTCACAAATCCTGGAGGTGTCAGCGTGAAATCGAGCAAAACTTGATGCCAATTTAATTAACAGTCGATGGAAATCGAGCCAACATTTCAGTTCTTTGCGAGACCAGAGAGTCAACAGTACAACAGAAGCTAGCAAACATTTGATTTCATATCAATTTCAATTCCTTCAACTTCTTTGTCTCACGCGACACAGGTGGTAGAGTATTCAACAAAGGGCCCAATTGAATTGTGTTACAAAGCGATTGCCACAGGCTGTCAATTCCAAAGAGAATTTCCAGTCGCAAAACAAAAAATCCTAACAGAGAAATTAGAAAATTGAATCAACCAAAAAGAAATCAGGGTCCAATGGGATCTGGAAAATCATCTTGCAGTTCCAGTCGTTTGTCGCATTACATCCACAGCATCGTCCGATTCTCGGCACAACACCTCAATCCAAGGCCTCATCAAATCCAGAAACTTGACTGTAATAATCTAGATTGCAAACCCCATCATCTAAATTCACCATCTATACCATTAGGCACAAACCCATATCACCAAAGACGAATAAGCAATGAAGCAGCCGAATTCTTCCAGACATCCACGAGCTTAAAACAAAAGGAGCCATGACCACCAATACAGACAAATCTTAAACCATGGAGACACGGGCTATTTTTCTCTGCTTTGCAAGTCAAGTGGGCGGTGGCTTTAGAGCTTTCCAACTTTATAGCAAGACGTGCTAAGAAGTTCGATCCCAGAAGAATAATAATGCCACAACAACATAAATCGCCTTTTATACATTGATCTGCATTGCCTAATTGATCATGAAGAGTATATAACCTTGCACTACCTGATTGATCATGAAGAATAGATACCCTTTCCGACAGATTGTTCAGCTTCTGTGGCGTAAAATTCAATGTTTGGTCTTTTTCCAAATCCCGCTGCCATCATCTTCTACTTGGCTGATTGTGTGTTGATTGTGTTTTCCTAATGAGAATCCTCGTTTGTGAATATGATGAGGCTTCCACAGTTTAGTTGAAATTTAGAATGGGGCTGGAAAAAAACAAGCATACTGATCTGACAGCATATAACCAGAAATGCAACGATAGCATTCGTTTCTCAGAAATACAATATTAGCAGCGAAAACAATAGCATAATCCGTGAACTCTTTCAGTTCTGTAACTGTTTTCTCTACAGCCAACCAGTTACATTCTAAATACCAATTCTTGTCGAGTCTGACCTCAAGGTGGGATGATTAGTAATTTCTCAACCAACAGTCTCAATCATGAAGTGAGCAACAGGGTGGAAGTAATGGACACTTTGCTCTCTGTTGTAGCCACAGAAGATGGAGGTTATAACGTCTAACGTTTCAATTGTCAGGCGCAAGCTATAACGTCCAGAAAGGAGTTACAATAATTGTGGTAGACAGAGTGGGGCAGCATTAATAATGGCAAAAACGGTTATAGAGAGCGCACAGAGCATATCTAGGAAGGCGTTGGTTACGCAGAGACCAGAAATAGAGACCTGCGGAGTCAGGAATGTCTGGGATGGCAGAGCCGAAGCGCCAGGACTTTTAACGCACACATTGTGGTATTCATTCAACCCACCAAAAATTAATACATATGCCAGCACAAATATATAATGAATTTAACAGCAGCGCATGAATTAATCAACCAGCGATATCACCCAGAGTTCACGACCCATATAACATCAATGGTCAATGCATAGCTGTGGTGAGAGAATCACAACAAAAGGCCACAAGCAAACAGTGACTCAAATATTAGCAGGACCAGAATTCGCCTGCTCTGATACCATGTTAAACAGACATGGTTAACGAGAAACATATAGAAAGATAAAGCATGCATTGCTATTTTATTAACAATTTGATATACATTTATAGTACATTTGGTGACCGTTGGGATTCACATCCCAAGGTCTCTTGGACTGATTTGTCCATTCGGCTTCCACGCTAACCCTTTAGGATTAGGTGTCCAACATTTTATTGGTTCATAATAGCGTGATGTTTAATGGCCTCTTGCCAGACCTGTTAATTAACTGCAATTAATTTCTACGATAGATCCAAACGAATGATTAATGAAACAAAATAGGTGTCAACAAACAGCCTCACTGCTCCTTCAACCTAAGGACGTTGTAGGTTTGTTGGTTCTTCTCTCATGAGTCAAGTTAGAATAATCATGTTGTGTTTGAAACTATGATGCATCCCACTAACAAAATTAACTTAAGGATTTCATCACGCCTAAATAATATTAAGAACAAAATTTGCATATTTTCACTGCTATTTATTTTCTGTAATTATTGATTTAGTACCTTCTTTCTTTGTTTCTTTGAATACCGAATATCGTAAGTATATCTCTTATCGAAAATTTTCATTTCCTCATTCTCCTATAAAATTAGCAGGGACTACCACTGCGTGAAATCCTTGTTTTGGTTGATGCCCTCACAATGGCATTAGACATTACATGTGTAAAGAAAACGTATTTGCAAAAGCTCACCTTAGTTTTGTCAAATGTTTGATGGGGTTTCTTCAGTTAAGTTGAATTTTTTTTCAACGGATACTATGTTTAGATATTCGCTCTAAGTTTCTGATTGGAACCCTTATTAGTGGCAACGTAACAACCTTTTGTTATGAAAAGTATGAAATCAAAATATGACATTTTGTTTATTACACAGAATTTTGCAAATTATAGAGGAAATATAAAAACAGTAGCCCAAAATCTATTATGAAATCTATTGAAAAACATAAATATCCTTCTCCGAAAACAGAGGGACCCAGCTCAATGAAAGCTAGGTGGAAGCAGGAGGATCCATCTCAATGGAGTTTTCATCGTGACGGGTGGTTGGTATCCTTGGATCAAGGTGATGGGGTGTATTGTGCTTCAATTCGCTCCATTCTTCATCCTCGGTCTTTTATTCGTAGCTGCATCTCATACCAAAATTCCCTCTTTGTCGTCATTACATTTGATGGGCATTTTGCCTAATAGTGTCTTCATTCGTTAACCTAGATTTAAATTAATAACAAAGTAAAATTTACTTTTATTTAAATTATCATATTGATATTATAACTTTTCATTCATTTAGAAAAAGCACATTTCAATGAAATGGATATTGTTTATCCATATTAAATTTATAAATGAATAATTGTTTTTTCAAAACTTAATAAAAATGGTGCTATATTTTCATTTTATTTTAGTTTAGTTACAAAAATATTATTTCTAAAATTCAATTTTTAAAAACGAAATTTAAAAATTTAAAAACGAAATTTTAAAATATTATTTTAGTTTAGTTTAGTTTAATATAATAGGATAAGTTTAATTTTAAGTTTATGTTTTTATATAATAGATGTGTTTTGTGGGTTTATATATTTTGGTTTAAAATATTTATTTTAGAGTTTATCATAGAATTGATCAAATATGATCAACTATGGTCAATTATGGTTAACTATGGTCAACAATGGTCTAATATCACATTTTCACAAAGATTGATTCAATATGAAAATAAACCATAGTTAACCATGTTACAATGTCGCATTGTGACCAAGACTGTCTCAATATGAAAATCAACCATGGTTAATAATGGTCAACTATGGTCAACAGAGGTTAGTAACTATGGTTACATCGTGACAAAGATTATTTCATGGCCGAATGTTACATTGTGACAACCATGGTCATTCATGGTCAACCATGGTCCAGCATCGCATTGTGACAAAGATTGTGACAATATGAAAAACAACCATGGTCCAACATCCCATTTTGACAAAGATTGTGTCACTATGAAAATGAACAATGGTCAACCATGTTTATTTAATGGTTTATAATATTATCTTAAGGTTTATATACCTTGGGTTTATAATATTTATCCCTTGGGTTTAATATTATTCCCTTCGGTTTATTAGTCTCTTGGGTTTATAATATTAATCCTAGAGTTTAATATAAATCCCTTGGATTTATAATCATTGTCAACTGAGATCGCATTTTGTTAAAGATTGTCCCAATATGAAAATCAACCATGGTGTTTTGGAGAATTTAGCATCTATAGATAAATACTAATTCCCTAGATAAGTAGTTGTATCTAGAACAATAGTTTAAAGTGTTTTAGACTTTTCCTATAAGAAATAGATAAGATGAGAAGATAGAAGGCCTACCTGTAGTTCTGCTTTCCTCTCGTCTCCCTTGTATCAATTCCGTCGCTCCTTCATGTACTTAATCCACTTGAGAAGTACCTTATAAACACAACAGAAGACAAAAACTGATCAAAGCATATGATCTATTGAATATAAGTGAAGGGAATCAAATACAATCCACACACATAAGCATTATGAAACAATACAAACATATGGGAAAAAGGTTCAAACACTTTATTAGATAGATGAAGGAATTACAACCATTGGTGTCTGATTCAAAGCCATTCCTCCATCTTGGATCCCATCCACATCACATCAAAAGCATGACAAACTTATAGCATTACAATACTTGCTTCAAAGCCAAATCTTATAGCAGCATTATCTCCTTGAAATTCAACATAATCCAGCCCCTGATCACTTAGATGAGTGGTCAATTTATAGAAAGATGAAGGAGGTTTTGTCATTAATGGTGGCATTCAATGGCCTTCAATACTTAGAATTAGTTCCATGGAGGAAGGGATGAGAGGATAGGATGCACCTTAAGTCATTCCTCATCCATTTTCGAGCTCATAGGAGTTGATAAGTGAGGGAACCTTCTAGATGACTCCAAAAGATAAGAATATTCCCCAAACCTTATGTGAATTTTGCTCATTCTCGCCCAACGCAAGTGAAAGGAAGCCTAAGTGCTCTGCAGAGCACCTGGGCAGTGGACTCAACTACTCCGCAGCGTACCATAAGGGCTTACTTACGCTGGTCCCTCTAGAGGCTATTTCTGGATGTCTTCAAGTCATGAAACTCTCTGGGATGTCTTCAAGTCATGAAACTCTCTGGGAAGGAGGCATTCAAAGGGGTGACTTGTTTAGGGCATGAAGCAACTGAATTTAGGGTTTGATGAGCCCTAAAACATTGATCTGGATGTTAGGATTTGATGTGCCCAAGTGGATTTGTAACAGATGCCCCCTAAAGCATGAAGTTGGAAAAATGCCAATTTCAAATGAAATGCTTTACGATGTGATGAGGAAGTATCAAAGTGGATGGTGACCTGCATCAATTACAATACATATATCATGATATTTGATTTTTACATGAATTGCTGAGGGAAGGCATACCCATGCTCAACTTATACAATTTCATTACATGTACATAAACAGTTGTCTACAGATATAGACCCATGATCAGAATGACAATCAATGTAAAGCCATTGTACATATGCTTTAGTACTCTTGAAATCACAGCCTGAATGGATGAAAGTAGATCTGGGGTCTTCAATCTCATTCAATCGTTTGCTTAAGTACAAGTATAACCATGCGAATATGTAATATAAAGTCGAATATGGGAAGACGCCATATGATTACCAGTGAATGATGTAAGTTGTTAACAGATGCGAGAGAAATCACCAATAATGATAATGATCCTCAAGGTATTGTAATACATTTTGCATGGTGTGAATGGATGATTTGATGTCAAACACCATACGAAGTCTTTCAGTTGAACGTCATTGATGTATGCCGATCGCTAGAAGTGAGAAACCTGCCATTGATGTATGCAAGCCTCAAGGTACTGAATGGGTGTTTCTAAGTCAATTTCTTGGATAGTGTGCTCATGTCGACAAGGAGTGACTCGTCGCAGGAGGGCCTTGATGTATCCCACATTAAAAGCACGAAATGAGTGTAGTGATTTTAGAGATTGGAATTTCACTGATGACTTCTCTTGAACATGTCGTCGACAGTAAAGTGAATTGGTAGCATTAATCCAAAAGAATGTGATGGATGGTATGATAGACCAACGGTGTGATAACCATCAAGCTAATAACCCAACTCAAATAGTCACGGTGATGGAGTTAAAGTGTCATATTCAAGAGCGACCTACTACGAGAAAGTGGTTTTACCCTTTTCCCATTCCCCCAATCATTGTTCACCAATACCTCTTTATTTTTATCAATCTTGAGGAGGATAACATATGCTTGTTGTATAATTTTACCCTTCGGGTGAATCCATTGCTATTTAATGTTTTAACGAGTGTAGCGAAGGTGAAACTCGGTCTTGTCTACATGGACAAGTTTGTCGCTATTTGATGTTTTTAATGAGTTTAAAAACAAAAATAACTTTGTTCTTTTCATGTTTAGAGAGTTTGAAAAGGGAAAAAAAGAAAACTCCACAAGTTCTTTTTCCTAAATTAATCTCTCAAGCCCAAAAAAGCATAAAATAATACAAGAAATATAACATGTCCAATCCGTTAACGAGCTGGAAAGGACAAGTGCTCAACAATATTTTCATATTTAAAGAGTCTAAAAAGAGCTTAAAGAGCACTGCAATGGGGGTTTCTTTTTTGTTTTTAACGGAGCTCGAAAAAGAGATATAAGTGTGCTCTGTGGTCAAAGGTACAACTTACAATCAAAGACATTGAATTCTATAAATTAGTTGCAAAACCTGCTCAAGACATCACCAAATGGATTAAAAATATCTATTTCATAGGCAAAAATAGGTAAGTACTAACTTTTACTCGATTAATGAACATGAAATAAACATAAAACAAGTTTTTACCATGAAATTTTTACCATTTGGAACTTACCATTCAGTTTTGCGCTCTGAGCTTAGTTTTTACTTTGATTTTCACTAGTTGATTTCGAGAGATTCTACAGACCATTTCTCGAGCCGTCCGGACCAGGTAGGAGCTAAACCTCTCTACTTTATCTTCAAGTCATTCTTTTGTCATTTCATGCAATTTATAGGGTTTTTTGGCGCCCCTCGGGGTTAATTTTTTTGCCCTAGATCAGCGCAGACTTTGACATCCAAAACTGTGCTAAAGAGCACCGAGATAGAAGGTTGCATGCTCTGTAGTGCACTTTCTCTATGCCTTGGCTGCACTGGGCGAGTTTCCCAAGTTTGCTTTAGCTGTTTGCTCAAAAATTTGTTGTGTTTTTTGCATGGAAAGGATCCTAATTAAACAACATTAGCTCCTTCAAATTCAACATAATCCAGCCCCTGATCACTTAGATGAGTGGTCAATTTATAGGAAGATGAAGGACATTTTGTCACTAATGTGGCATTGAATGGCTTTCCATACTTAGAATTAGTTCCATGGAGGAAGGGATGAGAGGATAGGATGCACCTTAACTCATTCCTCATCCATTTTCGAGCTCGTAGGAGTTGATAAGTGAGGGAACCTTATAGATGACTTCAAAAGATAAGAATATTCCCCAAACCTTATGTGGATTTTTCCCATTCTCACCTAGGGCAGGTGAAAGGAAGCCTAAGTGCTTTACATTGCACCTTGGCAGTGGACTCAACTTCTTTGTAGCACATCATCATAAGGGCTTACCTGTGTTGGGCCCTCTAGAGGCTATTTTTGGATGTGTTCAAGTCACGAAACTCTATGAGAAGGAGGCATTCAAAGGGGTGACTTGTTTAGGGCATGAAGCAACTAAATTTAGGGTTTGATGAGCCCTAAAAAATTGATCTGGATGTTGGGATTTGATGTGCCCAAATGGATCTGTAACAGCTACCCCCTAAAGCATGAATTTGGAAAAATGCCAATGCCAAATAAAATGCTTTCCGATGTGGTGAGGAGGTATCAAAGTGGAAGGTGACTTGCATCAATTGCAATACATATATCATGATATTTCATTTTTACATGAACTACTAAGTGAAGGCACACCCATGCTCAGCTTATACAATTTCATTACATGTACATAAACAGTCGTCTACAGATATAGACCCATGATCGGAATGACCATCAATGTAAAGCAATTGTACATATTATTTAGTACTCCTGAAATCGTAGTCCGGATGGATGAAACTAGATCCAGGGTATTCAATCTCATTCAACCATTTGCTCAAGTAAGAGTAAAACCATATGAATTTGTAATCTAAAGTCGAACATGGGCTGACATTATATGATTACCAATGAATGATGTAAGTTGTTAACAGATGCGAGAGAAATCACCGATAATGATAATGATCCTTAAGGTACTTCAATACATTTTGCATGGTGTGAATGGATGATTTGATGTCGAACACCATACAAATTCTTTCAGTTGAAGGCCATTGATGTATGCCTATCGCTAGAAGTGAGAAACCTGCCATTGATGTATGCAAGCCTCAAGGTACTGAATGGGTGTTTCTAAGTCAACTTCTTGGATAATTTGCTCACATTGACAAGAAGCGACTCGTCGTAAGAGGGCCTTGATGTATCCCACATCAAATACATGAAATGAGCGTGGTGATTTTAGAGATGGAATTTTACTGATGACACAAAGTTGAAGAATGGCGGTCATGAAAATGAAGGTTTATGGTATTGCAAAAGATGAATTTTGAATGAATGACTTCTCTTGAACATGTCATCGACACTAAAGTGAATTGGTAGCATTGACCCAAAACAAAGTGATGGATGGTATGATATACCAATAGTGTGATAACCATCAAGCTAATAACCCAACTCAAGTCACAGTGATAGAGTGAAAGTGTCATGTTCAAGAGCGACTTGTTACCATAAAGTGGTTTTCCCCTTTTCCCATTTTTCCCAGTTATTGCTGACCAATACCTCTTTATTTTTATCAAGCTTGAGGAGGATAACATATACTTGTTGTATAATTTTACCCTTTGGGTGAATCCATCGCTATTTGATGTTTTAATGAGTCTAGCGAAGGTGAAACTCGATCTTGTCTAGATGGACAAGTTTGTCTCTATTTGATGTTTTTAATGAGTTTAATGAAAAAGATAACTCATTCCTTTTCATGTTTAAAGAGTTTGGAAAGGGAAAAAAAGAAAACTCCACAAGTTCTTTTTCATAAATTAATCTCTCAAGCCCAAAAAAGCAAAAAATAATACAAGAGAGATATAATTTTCAATCCGTTAACAAGCTGAAAAGGACAAGCGGTCGGCAATATTTTCATATTTAGAGATTCTAAAAAGAGCTTAAAGAGGACTCCAAGGGGGTTCCTTTTTCATTTTTAATAGTGCTCGTAAAAGAGATAAAAGTGTGCTCTGTGGTCAAAGGTATAACTTACAATCAAGCACGTTGAATTCTGTAAATTAGTTGCAAAACCTGCTCAAGACATCACCAAATGGATTAAAAATATCTATTTCATAGGAAAAATAGGTAAGTACTAACTTTTACATGATTAATGAACATGAAATAAACATAAAACAAGTTTTTACCATGATGTTTTTACCATTTGGAACATACCATTCAGGTTTGCACTATGTGCTTAGTTTTTACCTCGATTTTCACCAGCTGATTTCAAGAGATTCTATGGATCATTTCTTGAGTTGTCCAGACTAGGTACGAGCTAAACTTCTCTAGTTTCTTTTCAAGTCATTCTTTTGTCACTTCATGTAATTTTTAGGGTTTTTTGGGGCCCCTGGGGGTTCATTCTTTTGCCCTGGGATAAGCACAGGCTTTGACATTGAAAACTATGTTGAAGAGCACCCATATAGAAGGTTGCATGCTCTGCATTGCATTGTCTCTATGCCTTGGCTATGATGGGTGAGTTTCCCAAGTTTGTTTTAGCTGTTCGCTCCAAAATTTGTCCTATTTTTTGCATGGAAAGGATCCTAATTTAACTTATGATTGCGTTTCAAGCTTTTATTGGATCAGAATGTTGATTATATGGCCAGAAAGAGATCATGAAGAACAAGATATGGTTGGCCTAAACAATCTGGGTACAATTGAGGCTTTTAAAAAATGTGGGTTACTCAAATACTTTAAGTTGTCTCAAATGAGACAACAAATAGAACTATTGCAGTTCCTTATTCGTGCATGGGATCTGATAGATAAGAATTTTCACATTAGGGACAAGATGGTCCCTATTACCATTGAGGATATTTACTTTCTTACCGGACTATCAAGTTGAGCTGCCCCCATCTCACTTTCTGGATTTGCCAGGGAGGTGAATTGGTGAGAGATTATATGA
Organism: Pinus taeda; assembly: GCA_000404065.3. Lineage (NCBI taxonomy): Eukaryota > Viridiplantae > Streptophyta > Pinopsida > Pinales > Pinaceae > Pinus > Pinus taeda. The sequence continues at coordinate 191,549 of APFE031558380.1, forward strand.
GACAATTTTGTTTACCAAGTACACAGCCTAGCAAGGATGGGAAAATAAATATCAGGGATGTAGGTGATTTTTCTTTAATAATGATCCTCTTCACAATCACAAAGTTGGCTAGCAATGTGACACTACATCTGGCGAACAAATGTTATAATGATGATGATGATGATAGTTGTTAACGTCCACTAAGACCAAATTGGTCTATCAGACCTATAATTTTCTTAGTTTTTAATTGTCTGGCTCCTCATCTCTCTTGGCAAGATTGGTGTTGTAGCTTTCTTTTTTGCTCTACAGTCTTCCAACTTCATTTATCTTACATCTCCTTCATCTCTTCTGGTTCTTGGGACATTGGTGTCTTAGCTTTGCGATCTATTGTGTTCGTCCTTTTGAAGATAGTCAGAAAAGAAGTTTGGTCTAGGAGATCTACTTTGCTATTAAGTGAAGATTTATTTTGTTGGTATTCAAATCCTCATGACTGTTGATGCTTAAGGAGTTGTCAAGTTCACTTTTTTGTTGTTGGGCAGGGCTTTCTCCCTGCTTGTCTTGAGAGTTGTTTCTTTATTTCCCAATTTCTTGTGATTCAAAGTTTTCTCTAGAGTATTCTTCTTTGATGATAGTGTAGTGTTCTTTTTGTGCTCCTTCCCACCATGTAGATCTATGGTGGTTGTTTCTAGAAGAATTTTTCTGGTAGGCTTTGGGGTAATTTTTGGCTAAATGGCCTGTCTCAAAGCAAGATCGACATTAGAAGAGGACACTTTCATAATCGAGTTTCTGGTTCCACAAATAGTCTTTACTTGTTAAGTTTATTTCAACTGGGAATCGGGCGCTGAATTCCATTTCCACACGGATGCGTGCATAGGTGGTTCTAGCATATTCCTCTGTTTCTAGGCACCTATAGTAAAATTTCCCAATTGCATTTCCAATGGCTTTTAGCGAGGAGAGATTCCAGAGATGCAAGGGTAGGCTTGGCAATCTCACCCAAACTAGTGCTGAGGTTATGAATGTTATTGAGGGATCGAATGATGGGTTCCACGACTTCATGAATAGGCCTGCATTTTCCCAAAACCAAGGGCTGAAATCTAGAATACATTGTCTTCATTCAGGATTTTAAAAATATACTATCAAGAAACCCCTAGCACACGGGTAGATATTAATTTCATCATAAATGATAAGCTTCCATACCTCTGAGATCCAATTGTGGAAAGCTGTAAGCTGCGGCCAAAAACCATTCAACTGGTAGTTTAGGGCACTTTTAGAAAAATTCAAAGCCTCATAGAGTGAGGCCTGGACCACCTGCACAATGGGAGCACTGGTCTGTCTAGAACCAAAAGTTTTCAACTGGTGCGAGGCTATTATTTCTTTGCTGAAAGAATAACTGACTAAGTTAGAAAGCGGTAAGATGAAGAATTTCTGCTATGGTTGATCTTAATTGCTTTTGCCTTAGAAAGAATCCCATTGATGCAACCACCACATATATCACTAGGTGTGGCTGGTCCTAGAGATCCACGTATGCGGAGGTGGGTTGAATTGATGGCTCGACATGCGGGTTAGTCAAAAATCATCTTCTCCCTTGGATTTTTCAATTGGATTAAGTGACAACATCTTGTTATCGAGAAGCATCCATACTCAGGGATGGATTTCCATGGTGATCCAGATTTGATTCTACCCGTTGGAGCACAATGGGGTTTTATGGGTATGTTGTTTGACCAAAGTGTTTTTTGATTTTTTCAAGTTTCTACATGTTTCTTTTTTGTTTTTCATTGTTTTCAAGACTAAACTAAAATTACACTTATGCATATAGATGTGGGTATTGTTTGACCTGCGGGACACCAATAGGTTGTAGGTGGGCCAGCATAAAGAAACATCAGGAGAGCAGCTCTGTAGGACTTGGATTTGGAGAAAACCTTAGTAGAGTTGTAGGATCATATAGAGGGATTAACCTTTCGCATTCTGGATATCTGAATCGAGGAGTTACCTATGAGGCTGCAGTTCCACACTATTGGTGTTCCTAACCATTGGGTGAGGCTTTTGCACATGATAGCATAGGTTGTGACCTATTACCATGAGCACCACTAGATCAACTTAGGATATTGTTAATGCATTTTTGAGTTATTGGGTCAGATGACCAAACGTATCTTGGGCACAAATTTTGCAAAAACTTTTAAAACACCTATATATTTACTTTCAGAGTTTTCTATGGTTTTATGCAATCATGTTCAACTGACGATGTGAATTAAAAATGTTACTTTTACATGTGTTGCAAAAGTCTATTTAGCACATAATTTCAGTTAAGGAATCAGTTAACGTGTTCAGATTTCTAGAAATATGTTGATATTGAATGTGTTCAAAACGTCTTTCCAAAATACGAACTCTAAGGAACACACAAAAATTGTTGGACTTTAGACAGTATAAATGTTTGTTAGCTGTAGTACAACAAGTTGCGAGTCCAGCCTAACGATGATTCAGTGAATGCCAAGTGAAATTGCATTAGAGAGTAGTTCAGTCAACGTGCTATACTCAGCGATATGATTATTTGATTGACCAATACAAATACATTGGAAATTCACTAACTCGCCACTTTGAGAAAAAATAGCTCATGTTACCGAAGACAAATTTTGCATACTATGACTAGTACCATCGACATAACTAACAAAAGGTTCCAAAGACTCTGACATCTACAAGAAATGCAAAGCAGATTACTAACAAGATAAAAATCTCTAAAAGATACACACACACACATGCAATGACAGCATATATATAGTGAATTTTACTACACTTAATCAAGCATAGTAACATTTGAGGTATAGCCTGTTTCGGGGTTGCGACAATGGAATCCCATCATAATCTACCAACTCGTAGGATCCTTTTTCCAGAACACACTTGACAACATAAGGACCCATCCACATTGGTTCAAATTTCCTTGCTCCAAGTTTATTAGCTTCCTGATCGTAAAGCGAGACTAGGTCCCCTTCTCAGAAGATATGAGGCTTGACATTTCTATCATATTGCACCTTAATACATTTCTTATGCACTTCGTTAGCCAATGTAGCATCATGAAGAGTTTCATCCAGCTGGATTAATTCCAAGAAACACACTTTTTCTTCAGAAGTGGCGGGTAACAGGTCACTCATGAGTTTGAGCGATGAAATTTTGCATCGTATTGGTAAGATTGCTTCCAAACCATACACCAACCGAAAGGGTGTGTATCTAGTTGCATTTGTCACCGAGGTTTGATATGTCCACAAAGCAGAGTACAAGATTAAGTGCCAGTTTCTCTTATGAACCCCTATCATTCTTTGCAACATTCGCTTCAGGACTTTGTTGATGGCCTCAACTTGTCCATTCACCTGTGGGTAATACAGGTTAGAACTATCATGTGGCAATCCTAACTTAGCAATCAATTCAGCCATCATGTGATTGTGAAAATGTGACCCATGATCTGTAACTATGGCTTGTGGTACACCAAACTAGGCAACCACATGGTTGAAAAAGAAAAGAGCTTCTATTTCACCATTGTTGTTCAATGTTGGCATCCCCTCGGCCCATTGGTAAAATAGTCAACAATGACTATAATATACCCATGCCCCCCGGCCGAGGTGGGGTCACATGTCAGAAAGTCAATGCCCCATTTGGTGAATGGGCCAACAACGACGACTGGATGTAATGGTGTAGGTGGTAATATGGCTTTTTCGGTCATATATCTAGCATGCATGATAGTTTTTGACAGTAATAATACAATCTTTAAATATAGTTTCCTAGAAGCAACCAACATAGAGAATTCTCAGTGTCATTGCATATCCTGATAAGTTTCCACCACAGGCACCTGAATGACAATAATACAATGCTTTCTTGACTTCCTCATGTGTGAGGCACCTCCATAAAGCCGTATCGATACCATGACGGTAAAGTGTGTCGCCAATGATAAGATAATATTTGTATTGGTAATGAATACATCATTATTGCAAGCAAGATGTGTCTTGTCAGAAAGTTTGGGTATGGAGGGAGATTAGTATATCTCCATACCATGCATCGGATGACGAAATTAGAAACAAAGACTCATCCAATATTGATGGCTCAGATGTTGAATTAATGGAGGTCGAGGGAAGGTCGCATAGTAACTCAGCAAAAACTAGAGATTTCTTTGATTTGGACTTGATGAATTCCAAATCAAATTCCTATAAAATAACTATCCATTTTGAGTATTCTCCCCCAGCAATTGATGTGACAAAATGTATGTCATAGGGTTGCAATCTGAAATGACAGTTGTTTTTCCTAACATGATGTAATGGTGAAATCTTTGAACAGCTTGCACAACTGCCAGAGCTAGTTTTTGGACAAAAGAGTATTTACTTTCTGTATCATTGAGATTATGGCTCAAGTAATAAATCTGATGTTCAATCTCGTTTTCTTCCTAGACTAAAACCATGCCAATGGTTGTATCAGTAGCAGCGAGATACATGTAATAGTCATTTTGATAATTTGGAGAGTACATTAATGAAGCTCTAATCAAGGTATCTTTAAGAGTGTCAAAAGAAGCTTGTGCAACCTGATCCCAATGAAAGGGTATCTCCTTTTTTAAAAGTCGTCTAAAACCTTTAGCCATTTCAACATAATTAGGAATGAACCTCCTTAGAAAGTTGGCTTTCCCTTGGAGTCTATGTAACTATAAAATATTTGAAGGTGGAGGCAAATCCAAAATTGCATGAACCTTTAATGGATCAAGTTGAATCCACTCTCTAGACACTACAAATCCAAGCAATCAACCAGAACCAACGAAAAACACACATTTGTGTGGATTTAGTCATATCTTGTAGTGTCAGCACCGTAAAAATATTGCTCTCAAATGTTGCAGGTGATCAGTTGACTTTCCTGAATGAGTAGGTAAATCATTAAGGTAAGGTTGAACAATGTGTTTGATGTCATGGAAGGCATAATTCATTGCCCTCTGAAAAGTGGCTCCAACATTCTTCAAACTGAATGGGAGCTTCCTATAGGTGAATATGCCCCATGGACAAATAAAACGTGTTTTTGATTGGCCTTGTGGGCATATAATGATTTGATTCTAGCTGAAAAATCCATCCATAAATTAGACTATTTTTCATTCGGCACATTCATCAATAATCTGGTCGATAAAAGGAGTAGGGTAATTGTGCTTTGGACATGCCCGATTCACATCACTATAATCGACGCACACTCGAATTGTTCCTTGTTTCTTCATGACAGGAACTATGTTGGAAACCCAATTAGTAAGAGGAACAGTGTAGATAAAACCAATCTGCAAATGTTTTTCAACTTTTGCTTTAATTCTAGCAGCTTTCTTTGGGTGAACAGGTCGAAGCCACTGTCGAACTGGCTTGACATGACGGTACATTTCAATTTTGTGTTCAACAATACTAGAGTCAATTCCTAGCATCTCCTCATAAGACCATGCAAAGATATCTCTAAATTCACAAAAGAGAGTACGGTAATTATTGAGTTCTGATGGAGAACAACATTTGCCGACATGAATATTCTCTACAATATTAGGCTTAGTCGAAATATTAATAGAAATTATTTCTTCAATATTTGATAGGTTTCGCTTAGATTTTATTGTGACTATAAAAACTGAATTCGATAGGAAATCAACTACCGATGGGTGGTTTAGTTCATTTGAATGATCTCTGACGTCATTTGGAGGATGGGAACGATGATGAAAATCTTCCCATGGTTCTTCTCCTATCATGATTGATTGGATGATTCCTTCATTTGTAGAATGTATACGTGAAAAAGGATCTAAAGAAGTATAATATTCTAACGAACGGTCTACCTATAATAATGTTGATTGCAAATTTGGGTTTATCGCACATGCCCGAAAAATTGATTGCTATGATGATTCAATGGGGCTTAACGGAATTACCTCAATATTGCTATCATATTCAACCTTGTTGGTAATCCTCGTTACGTTAGATGAGGTGGAGGAAATCATGTTGCAAGTCTCTACTCTTGCCACTTCCACCAAATTAGATGGTGACGGTAGGGTAAAAGTACCCATTAGGGAAGGATCTTGAAAGAGACCTACTCCAACACTTTGAAGTGACAATGGGGATCCGTGTGCCGATGGAATGCCTCCCGTAGCATGTGAACTATTGGTAAAGAAGGCTAGTTGATCAATTATTGTGATTCCAACCTTAAAAGGGAATGAAATAGTATGGAAGTACATGGAAACCACAATAGCCATAGCATATACCCATGGCTTTCCAATTAAAATGTTGTAATTGAGGGGTCCGTCAACTACCTCAACTTCAACAATAATTCTTTTGCACCCTAGTTTGATTTGAAGGTTATTCAAAATCCCACAAGGAGTGTATTTTCTTCTGTCAAAATCTTTCAAAGTGGTTGGTGATCATGAGAAATGCGGTGAACCAAGCGTTTTCCAGCAGCTCATTGACAGAATACAAGTGGATGCCCCCTTATCAATAATAGTTTAGTGAAAATTCTTATTGAGATCCTTTACTTGAATTAGGAAAGCTAACTGCATTAGTAATTGTGGTGTATATCCCACATGGTTAGAAACCACAAGATTATAATCCATATGATCTATTCTGCCAATTGCTGGCAGTAAGTCCTGCTTTTGGGAGGGACAGTTTTGCAACACCTCGAGTGTCGGCATAGCAGAAAGTGATTGAGAAAGATCTTCCACTATTTTATAATTCTGAGTTGTTCAAGACCGAGGGTTAAATTTCGATTTGTGCACAACTCCCTTTGGTGGTTTTATTGTCAATTCTGGTACAATAGGTGGAATATTTTCAGATGAAGTCGAAATTGAAGGATTAGGTTGATCAGTGGCTTGATGATTTGACAATGATGGTGGATTTCCATAATGCTTGTTTCTTATTGACACCAAAACTTCATTTTGTGGCTTTGTGATGGATAACATGAGTACTTGGGATGTGGAAGCATGGTTTGTCGCAATGAAATGTGTCTCAGGGTTAGTCAACACTGCTGATGTGTTTGAAGTCTTTAAAAGTTTAGAGACCTCAGAGTGGTGTGGACAATCTCTCGTAAAATTCTCCTCATTATAGATTAGACATGGATAACGAGGTTTCCTTGCCGAAGCAGAGGAATTAGATGATTTCTCTAGAGGGGAATTATCTTGTTTCTTTTTGTTTTTCCCCTTTTTATTGCTTCTTGGTTTCTTTGGATTTTTTCCTTTATCATGACATGGAATTAATTTCAGAAGCAAGAGTATTTTCTGATGTATTGGTAGTTTGATTGGAAAGGGAAAGAGTTTTACCAGATGGTCTTCATATCATTTGCATTCTCGAAGAACCAATCACACCATCGTTGGCATCAGAGTCCTTACTCAATTGTGGAGGAAGGGGACCAATGAAAGTTGGTCGAGGTGCATTAGGAATTTTATCATAGAGAGTGTCAGATTGTGTGTAAATCAAATCTAAGTATTTGGCATGAGAAATTACATGCTCTTCTGTGACAACTCCACCTTTGGCCACATCCTCGGCGATTGATGGCAATAAGGATTTTATGAACCACTCAACTAAAAGCTGATCAGGAACATATGTCTTAACCATTCGATGACGACTCCATCACTCATGAATATGATCTGATATATGGGTAGCAGTAGTCTATTTAAAGTTGGTTAGAAGTTCCAGTCTCATATTTGATGGGTAACTAGAAGTGGGTCAAAAAAGTAGTGGCTAAAGTGGTGAAATTGTCGAAAGAAGCTCTTGGTAACTCAATGTACTATTTAGCAGCCGGAGTAGTAACTATGCTTTGGAAAAGATGAAGTCTAACCAAATCATCATTTAAGGAGTTTTAAGAACACCACAAATGAAAGATCATGACATGATTTGATGGGTCTTCTTCAAGATTTCCATTAAATTTCACAATGTCAGATGGTAAATTATGTGGAATTATCGGCCACCAAGGTGCATATAAGATTGGATCATTTATGAGCGGATTTAAATATTGTAATTCTAAAGTTGCTACAAATGGAAACTGTCAATTAACATTAGGTTGAGCATACCCAGGATATCATAGAATTTCCTGAGTAATAAGTATTTGCATACCGACATAGGGCATTTGCATTTGGTAACCTTGGTATGGCTATTGTTAAACAAAACCTGCATAAGGTGGTTGTTGATAACCAGGTTGAATTTGTGGTAGTCCATAACCTGCAAAACCTTGTTGACCACGACCTTGGTAAGCTTGATATTGACCAAACCCAGGTTGAGCCTGTCGAGCAAGTCCAAATTAGGCTTGGAATTGCTGGAACTGGGGTTGTTGAAATTGAGGCTACCACGGTTGCTGAATCAACTATTTTTGTTGTTGGTACAATTGTTGTTGTTTTGACGGTTGTTGTTCCCTAGCAATAAAAGGTTGGCCAGGTTGTGAATAAACTATACCGGTGTAAGCTTGGGTCAGTCTAGATAAGGGTATACTAACCTGAGGTCATTGCTAAACCCTGGAAACAAGTGGTTGTTGTGCAAAAACCTAAGAAACTTGAACTTCTTGATTTCAAACTTGTGGTTGCGAAGTAGAAGGACCAGTTTGTACTGGTTGAGATACAACAATTTGAACTTATGACTATGGTACAGTAGTAACAATAGGTGTAGTGGGAATAGTTGACATAGTTTGCATTGGTTGTGTCAGATACACAAGCCTGGGTTGAAATAGCATTGTTGGTTGCCATTGACAAACTCTAATTCCAGATTGACCTGAATACTGCGGGATATTACCATATGATGGTTCTCCAGAATAAGGATGTTATGAAACTAGCTCAAGAAAAGATAGAAAAGATAGATCAATGCCTTAGAACTTAGCCTCTTCGAGGGGGCAACCTCCTTTACATTACATAAATGAACAATTCTTGGATGTTTCAAATGAGAAAATCTCCTTTCTATATATAGGAGTCTAAGGAGTCACAATATAACCCAACCGACCTAACAATAATAATATAAAGCCACAAAAATAAAAATAGAAGGATTCTATGGGGCACAGTAATAACAATATGGGGACAATAGGGGCACATCAATATTAAGAAGGGGAACAACTACAATAGTAATGGGGTAATCACTAGTATTATAGGGACCCAACATGCCCCTCTGCTTCAAAAAAGTGTTTTCCTAAACACTTGAGTAGTTCTGGATGCTTCTGTATAAAATTCTCATCCTCCCATGTGGAATCTTTAGCAGATAAGTTCTTACACTTGATAAGATACTCTAAAAGTGATCGATTTCGTAGCTATCGAGTTCTTGTTTCTGTGACTGCTTCTGGTTCCAATATAATTTTCCCTTCCTCGCCAAGTTCTGAAAATATTGTTTGAACTGGGAGCTTATCGCCTATAACCTTCTTTAAACATGAAACATGGAATACTGGGTGCAATCGAGAAGCTGCAGGAAGCTCTAATTTGTATGCCATAGTACCAATCTTTTGCAACACCTTGTATGGACCATAATACTTTGGTGATAATTTATTATCCTTCTTACCTTGCTTTAGGGACATTTTCTTATATGGTTGTAGCCATAGGAATACCCAATCACCTACATCAAAACTTCTTTCGCTGCGATGTTGATCTGCCTGTTGTTTCATTCTATTCTATGCCAACACGAGGTTATCCTTTAAGAGTTGGAGGACTTGGTGTTGATGCTCGATGTGATGTTCCACTACTTGAACCTTAGAATTTTCTCTTAAATATGATGTAATGGATGGTGGCTGATACCCATAAAATGCCATAAATGGGGTCATTTTTGTTGCTATATGGAAGGAAGTGTTATACCACCATTCAGCCAGAGGCAACCATTTGATCCATTGTG
>APFE031558380.1:206159-274069 GCA_000404065.3 Pinus taeda
TAGAAAAGATAGATCAACGCCTTAGAATTCAACCTCTTCGAGGGGGAAACCTCCTTTACATTACATAAATGAAAAATTCTTGGATGTTTCAAATGACAAAACCTCCTTTCTATATATAGGAATCTAAGGAGTCACAATATAACCCAGCCGACCTAACAATAATAATATAAAGCCACAAAATTAATAATAGAGGGATTCTATGGGGCACAGTAATAACAATATGGGGTCAATAGGGGCACAACAATATTAATAAGGGGTACAACTACAATAGTAATGGGGTAATCACTAGTATTATAGGGACCCAACAAGGGAGGATATGGTAAATAATCATATTGCTCTCCATATGGCGGCAATCTAGTATTTAATGCATACATAGGTCTTTGTTGACCAGATTGCCCAACTTGATATTGATATGCAGGATCAAACTGTTGAGTTCTTGTTAGAGAAGAACCGGGTAAAGTTCGAGTTGAGGACATGGGTGATGACCATGGTCTAGAAGCAATCCCTGAGTGGGTTCTAGACAATTATTGGTAACCAACCAGGATGGATGATTCACCATATAGGTGTGACTCAGGTGTGGTAGAAAACATCGAAGATATTGCAATAGAATATTCTATTGCAACTACATTAGATGATAGAGTCTGAGATGTTGATGGTTGTTCAGCCATAGTTAACTAACCCAAAAGTTGTCCTAAAGAATCGACGGGTACCTAAAAATAAGTAGGATCAAACAACGCACTAAAATGAGGAGGATGAGGGTAAAGATAAAGCCCAGCTCCAAAGTCGAAAAGGGTTCCAGGTGTTGAATATTCTTCCAATTCTTCCTCTATAGAAATTAAACTAGGTGGAAGAACTTCACCATCAGGTCCGTAAAAGATTTCTAGTGTTGACAAAGTTGAAGTTTCAGTAGTTACTGATGTTTGAGGGGTAACCACTTGATCATCCTTTGGTAAAGTAACAACTTCTGAATGTTTAATTTCGAATTTCAGATGTTCAGGTAAATGAACAACAGTTTCAAAAAGAGGTTCCTGAACAACTTCAGGTTTAGATGTAACTTTTATTTGAACTGTGATAGGTTCTGGATTAAATTCTAGTTGAACTAATTCAAGTTTAGAAGTACTTTCTTGTTGAGCAACTTCAAGTTGAGGATCAACTTGTTGTTGAACAATGTCAGTTACTGTTTCACTAGGATCAGTGCTAATGTCCTCAGGTAATTGCGAAACTTCTTCTTTAGAAACAGATGTACCAGAAATGGTTGGAGTAAGTTGAGTCTCAGTACTTACCGAAATAGATGATTCCAGTAATTCAGATGAAGAACTAGGATTTCTTGATGTACTAGACTTAGTTAAGTGAGACTGCTTTATCCGAATAGGTTTCGCCTCAGGTGGCAAAGGCAGCTTGCTCACTGTTCTCCACGAGTGATAGGGTAAGGGTTGATGTTCCTCCATGGTTGATGATTAATTTTATTATTAAAAAAGAAATAAACAAAAAGGGGTATACTAGGTAAAAGGTTTACCAAGCAACTGTGAACTGCAAAATACGTCCTAGTGAACCAAGAAGTATGGGCAGGCAATCTCCTCGAATGTTGTGTTCAGTGTATCAGAGTTTACAAGGTGGCCGACTCAGTTACTTAAGGATGGATAACAACCTAGATTTGTCTTCCCATATATACCTGAAGGTACATGGAGGCCTAGTCCGTATAAGCACTGTCTAATGCAAAACTGCACAGTGAGAGCATTCTCATATACTTTACGTACTGTAACACCACCCTATATACATGAAGGTACGTGGATGAGCTACAATATACTTACGTACATGGAATGAGGTATCACACTCGGGATGTATTGCAGACAAGTTAGCAACAACTGCCTTGTTTTACGACGTCAGAACATGTCTCTAGCCTAGAACCACTAAATGTTCTTGTTAATGACAATGCTCCATTAAGTAAATTGATGTTAATTTTAAGTTGATCTTGCTTAGGAATTTTCCTTCCTAGTTCACCACATGGTGTATTCTGAAATTCCTAGGAATGCAACTATCATGATAAGAATTCTTTCCATTCAATTTAACGATGAAAATCCTAGCTACCTAGGGATACAACAATCATATTTATTTCGATCAAAGAGCAAAGAGCACAATCTAAATGCATTTGTTGGAAATAATACTGAGAGGGGGGGGGGGGGTGAATTAGTATTATCTGGTCAATTATTTTCTTTTTCAAACCCAGAACATATACGCTACTTCAGTTAGAGAAAACTGCGTATATATGCAACTAAAGATAAGGAAACCCGCGTATACCATACAAACTTATAATTTAAAATATTCTACAGATGTTGAACATTAATCTGTGCATCAGGATCATATAAACAGTAATCAGGAACAGAAAAATAGAGCAGAAGAATATCACACACATGAACACAAGATATAAGGTGGAAACCCAATGTGGTAATAAATAAAAAAACTACTTAAATGAGTTTTTTTTCCATAATACTATTTCTTTTGTTATTTATTGGTGTTCTTCATTTAGTGTTATTCTAATGTTGTGATATGATATTGTATAAAAAAATGGATGTGCAACAGATTCAATAGCCTTAGTATATCATATCCAAATGGAAAATTAACCACAATAATTTCATTATTTTTGTTTGCAATTGTGGTCGAAGCAAGTTCAACATCGCCCAATGATAAAATTGGATAGGAGAATTGTGTTTCAATAATAGAAATAATGTGTTTTGGGGGCAGTTATGCATCAGTCCATGTTTGATTGGACTTTTTAAATGTGTGTTTATATTATTTGTATGGCTTATATAACATTATTTTTTCTATATAATGGTTCTCAAGATCCCTTTGTTCATTGTACTAGATAAAGTGTATGACACATGGACATTTTTTTGTTGGTTTTTGTTTTTGCAACAGAATATCAAGAAACAAATTCTACTAAGAAAATTATTTCAAGTTCGGTAGGACGTGTGAAATATTAATTAATGATTTTCATGCACACAATGTCTTTAGATTTATCAGGTTCTTGTTGCAATAGAATAGGTCTTTTTAGCACATATGTTTTTGTTTTTGTTTTTGTTTTTTTTCTTCAGTGGGGACATTGTTAATGAAAATTTATTTTTAGGATGATCAGTAGAGATGAAACGAGACAATAATATGAATTTCTTGTCAACTTGACATATGTTGCATGTTTAGAAATGTGTTTCCAAGTTTACATATCATTTCGACTTTATCCTCATTGCATAGCTAATTTTCCATGATTCTTTTGAATGCAGATGTCATATTGGAATCCATCTTTGTCATACATGAGCTACAATATGTTGGTGTAGCATAAACATATAAAATAAATAGGGTGTATGTTTTTTCCTTCCATAATGGTGGGTTGTTTTGCAAATGCATTTATCCATATATCACAAGGATTTATTTTGAGAAACAAAATAGGTCGAATGATACAAGAGCATCGGAAAAACTTGTATTTAATTGCAAGATTGGCTAGGAAATGATCAAATGTTGTGTTTTTTTGAATAGGTTTTTTGTTGTAGAAGAGAAAGTTTTTTTTTCATTTCTTAATTTTCATTGTTTTCATTGTACAAAGGTTGGAAGATACAAGTTTCAGTAATTGGTGGGAAAGGAAAACCAAATCTCCACATATAATTTCTATGCTTCTTACAAGTCTTTGTGTGATGACATGTCTAAATTTTAGACATCTCATTTGCTAACAATGTTGAATCAAAAGTCAAAAAGTGGTCAATGAATGCAATGACATAAGTATAAGGATATTGTTGGTATATTGATGCATTTTTAATCTAGAGAAATCCATGATCATGTTCTGATCCACTTATTTGGAATCTGCGATAAAAAAAAATACGCTTGCACCTCTCCAAACAACCCACAATTTTTTTTAATTAGGGTATGCATGGATTTGATTTTATGTATGTAGTATCAGTTGCAAATGAATGGATGAATTCTGATCAATGTGTCAATGGAATCTTTAGGAAACATGTTATTGTCATTGGATGCAGAGATTTTTTTTTCAATGCATTTGTCAATGGACTTCAAAGATGCTCAACACTAGTGAATGTGAAAAAAAATGTTGGTGGGCCAAGTTGATGTATCATTGAAAAGATGCATTTTATTATAGTTTTAAAGTAGTTAGGAGATGTGCAAATGATTTTTAAACAGAAAGATGTAATTTGTGAGTATAGTATTTTTCGATGAACATTTTGACTTTTGACATCTTTGGCTTTTAATTTTTGTCCTTTTAGCTCTCCTTTGCGAATAGAAATACATGCTTAGCTGAAAACTTGGTTTATCAAGTAGTGGATTGTTTTGAAAAATATATTTGTAATTTTCATTGAGAAGTCCTGAGATATATGCATTAGTTCCCATTATGCAATTTGATGATAGGAGAAATTATTAGTGACATCAATACGATGGGAAAGCCATTGAACAAGGTTGGGAAGTTAAGCTCTTCAGAAAATTTGTCCTAAAAAATACCCGGTGGTTGGAATCCTTCAGAAGATCATGGATTAAATGTGCCTATGAGAATCTGTGCAAAAGTGTTTCAGATTTTGGCTCTAAAGCATTATTAGCACTGGTCCGAAATATTATTGTCATGGTTTTTTTTTGTTCATTGAAGTATTTTTTCCAGTCATTATTGATTACAATGTGATATTTTTTGTATTGAGCCATATCACATAATTCATGCAAAGCAATCATCACTTTCTTTGGTCAAATGATCATTCTTGTATTCCATTTTTCTCTTTAGCATAGTTGCAATTATCATGGACTCATTGATATTTCTTGGTAATGATGTTTCAACATTGTCCAAATTGACAGGAACATTTATAATTGTGCCTATTATACTAATATGTGATCTTTTATTTCCAAGTTTCCTTATTTATTTGAAGGTCATCCTTAGTGCCACCATCTTTCCTCCAAAGGTGCCAATTCTTCAAGAGAAAGTAATGGAAAATTTCACCAAATGTACAGAGGTGATGCAAATGTAGGAAGCTTCTAATTGAGAACCTAAATATTGCAAGATTTGCAAATATGGTCATTGATTTTGATGTATTTGGTTTCTGTTCTAGCAATAACAATGAGTAGAGTTGAAAATATGAATGTGCCAATGTCTTGTATGTCTTTTGCAAAATGTAATTTGTCATAAATGCAACATGCATTAGTAGGTGGGTCTTGGATTGATTGCAAATATTTCTCTATGGTTTTAATTGAATGTATATGCTTTCTGTGTTCTTAATTTAGCATTGCACCTTGTGCACGTATTGCATATGTTAATTGATGCAATTGGTTATGTTGCCCAATGGTTTTGTTGGAGAAATCATTGGAGGCTAGCATGCTATTATCATTGCTCAATGACAAAAAATGTATATCTTGTTCTAATGGTTTGTGATGTTTGGGCATCTTGCCGATTCTTCTCTTTTTTGATGTTTTATTGTCGATTGATTGGAACTCTAGCAAAGAGCAAGATGTAGTAGAATTGGTTTCTTTATGAACCAAATGCTTATAAGTAATAGGTGACATAACATTGCAATTGTTTTACTTTCACATTGATTCAACTTCTATTTGTACATTTTTACTGTGGTTGTTATCGTTGGTACTATTTATTTTCATAATTGCGCAATAGTGTGTATGCATTATGGTCAATTGAATACACATGAGGTATAACACTTTGGATGAATTGTTTGATGGATAGAATCTAAAATCATTTGTCTTGTATTGATGTATTCCAAATGCATATGTTAATATTAAGTAGTTAACATATCCATTGGATTGTAAAAGTGCTTCCTTCTATATGTCCCTTTGCATATGGAATTGATAAGTTAATAATATAACTGTGCCAACTATTGATACATTGTTGTTGTTTAATGATCCTAATATTAAAGTTTTGTTGCAACCATTTAATAGCTCTAATTTCAATGTGAATGGAAAAACTATGAAAGGTATGTGCGAATGTTTTCTTAGAAAAACCATGTCGAACCATGGAGAAAGTGCACAAATAGATTCAAACAACAAGCCATGGTTGTCATTGACAATATGATCATAGATCAAGATCCCTTATTACATTAGGATTTGTCTAATTGAGAACATGTCATATTGTCTACAAGAAAATTGGCATCATGAATTGCATGGAGCAATTTATCTGGGAATTGAAGATGTGATGTTCATTATGCGGTGCAACAAGAGTGGTTCAAAATGGCCACACAATGGATTTTGGTTGTGCAATAAAACATTATAGTAATAGCCATCAATGTTTTGATTAAACCAAAGATAAGGTTGTCCATCTGTAAATAGCCAAACATTGATTGGTACAGAAAACCAACTAGAGAACCATTTGATGCAAAAAACATCTCCCCACAAGCTAATTGTATAATATAAAGAGAAGAGGGTGTAAAAAATCCTTGCAAATATCTATGAAAATCACTAACATGGTGTAGGTCTTCCAAATACTTAAGATTCAATTCAGTATGTAATGATTGCAAAGAAACATCATGTCGAAAAATCAAGCAATAGTGGGAGTGATTAACAATTCCTTCTCAGATTTTAATTGAGGTATAGTGAAAGTGAAGAAGACCAACAAAAGAATAAAAAGGAAAATCCCCTAGATAATAGTGGAAATGTTGTAGCCTATGTAAGTTGAATCTAGATAAATTTTGATTGCTTTCTTTGAAATTTGATCCATTCAGTGCAAAATCATTTTTCGTTGTCATGTTGTCCAATGGGAAAATATGGCAGAGTGTGAAATGCAAGGTTGATTTAGAATGGAAAAAACATGCAATATGTTAAATGGTCCATTAATTACTACCGTTGGACAACAATGTAGAATTTGTTGTATAATTATATGTCTCCTCTATTTTTTTCTACTTTTTTCACCATGTAGTCGAACACAAGCAACTAGTTCTAGGGAAAAGAAGATGAAGAACGAGATATAAGAAAATTTGAATATAGCATTGTCTACATTCTGTCAAATTGAGACAGAGTATAGTAATACAATTAAAGAACCAAAGCTGATAAAATGAAAGCATTTTATATTAAGCACATAGCAAGTAAAGTTCAATGTACAAGTAGACATAGACCAAAGACAACCTAAGCACTTAGCAAGTTTACATAAGTGTCTAAGTTGAATTCAAAAGGGAATCAAGCACTACCAAAGGTGTACATGTTTTTACCACACTTTGAATAATATGATAATGTGTCAAAAGAAAATAACACAATAATTTTCTAATATTAAAATATGTAAAAATATATAAATACAAATAGAGTCTAGATTCATTTTAATTGAAATATGTCACTTTGACACAACAATTTTCTAATATTAAAAATATATAAAGAATATATAAATAAGAATTAAGCTCTAGATTCATTCTAATTGAAATCTGTACAAAAAAATATTTTAAATTACAAAGAATTATGTTAACTATTAAGAAGCATTTCTTTTTTAGTTAATTTACAAATCAATAAAATATAAGCCATTTAGGAAAATATCATAGTCTAATCCATATTTATACAATACCTATCATAAATTAGTATTCACTAGGCATATTGGAAAAAAAAGAGGAAAAAGGAAACCATAAACAATAGCATAAAAAAATTCAATGAATGTTTTTGTCTTATTCTATTCTTGAAGTTTCAATACATGATAACATGTTCCACAAACAAACATGTCTATATATAAATAAAGGAAGCATGTATTTTGTTTTATAATTACTAAAATGTTATTGTATTTTGTAATCTTTAAAAAAGTTTCAAAGTTAGAATTTCCTAGTAAAATCTCTTAAGAATGAGCTTGAGAAGATTTTTTCATCTTATATATAATAGATTTATAGATAAATGGAGAAAAAAATAAATGATATATATTCAATAAAAATACTATAAAAAATTTGAAAAAAAAGTGACAAACATCACTATAAACTTGAAAAAGTTACAAATCTAAAACATTAACAAAGTGTATATTGCATTTTGTAGTGAGGAGATTGTTGTTGCAGTTGGGAATTTTCAAAATATTTTAAATCTAAAACTACTCTATAAAGCCTTAAAAAATTCAATTCCAAAATCACCATATATGGGTTCGCTTGTTTATATATATTTTAAATTTGTGAATGTATAAGCACAAACCAAATGACCTATATCAACCACTAAAAAAATGTAATTCTTACAAAGCTAGCCTTGATAGGTGTATATGTGAAAAAAATCCAAAATCAAAAAATGCTAAAATAATTATATATGGAAATATATATATTTTATTTCCTAATATATATAATTAATAAGAATAAAATATTTATATATAGACTATAAATTTTACACTTGCTAATTTATATGTAACAACTATAACAAATAATAATATTTGTTTGCTTTAATAAGCATTATTTTTAATTTTATATATATTATATATTAATAATATTATATATATATTATTATATATAATAAATATAATTATATATAAAACTAGTATGGAGAAATCATCATTGGCGAGTTGGAAGAAAGGTTTTTAATTTTATCATTAAATTATAAATTTCAAGAAAATTTAATTTTTTGAAAATTATTAATTTTAGAAATATTCATCTTTTCAAAAAAGGACATGAAAAAAGATTCAAAATATTTCAAAATATACGATTAAATTTAAAAAATTCAAAATTCCATAATCAAATTTAAAATGGCCATCAAGTAACTAGATGTGGTCCACGACCATCAAAAGAAGGGTTTTCCCGTTCCCAGAACCTAAGACATAACCCAATTTCTTGAAAATCAAATCCATACACAATCATTTAAACCCCTCAACCCAAGATATAGCATCCAATGAGAACAGATCGTTCAAAGATATAGCATCCAATGTTTTGGCAAAAAGATAACGCTTTATCTGTGCAGAGCTTTTCATTATCATGGGATTGTTTTTGCTAGGGACTTTGATCTCATCGCTTTGTACAAGACACTCACAAACTTTGTTTAAATTGATTTTTAAATATTTTTCAAAGAATTCAAATAATTCATTCTCCCTGTGTTTAAAATGAAATAGTAGTTTCACTTATATCAATTAAACTTTTAATCGAAATTATTTCAAAATATATAATTAAATTTAAAAAATTAAAATCCTTGATCAAATTAAAAATGCTCATTGAGTTACTGGATGCGGGCTGCCGCCATCAAAAAAAGTTTTGCCATTTCCATTGATCAAGCGTAAATTTGGCGGAGTACATGATGTGCCTACGCATGGGCCTCAAAGACAAATTTTTTACAGGAAACCGTCGTTGCATTAAAAAATAATTACATTTATATATTTAAAATATTAATAAAAAAAATAATTTACATTTTTTTTTTCTTCAATATGCAACAATCTACATCAATAAAATGAAACAATAATATAGGACAATGTCACAAGTATTCAAATAGAATAAAAAAATGTCCATGCTATTTAAAAATATAAATTAAATATATTTTCACAAATATTAGTCAAAACTAAATTGATAACTCAACTAATTAATTTTCAAAATTTAAACCAAAAGTGTTAATAATCTTATTGATACGTATTCACCTTCAATACCTCATAACAAACAATTTATCTATTAAATTTCATGCCTAATACAAAATCTAACAGTTACTCATGAGTATGTATAAAGTCTAAATCAATAATTGATTTTCTACGGCTCACATCAGATTTTAACAAACCAATATATAATAAAATAAAACGAATCCCAACATCAAAGGAAAAGAAAACAGATATAAATTACATCCAAATATCCAAAAGGTATTTTAACTAACCAGCAAATATAATGCAGTAAAACAAAACAAATATTAATTAAATCTCCACAACTAAAAGGAACTAAACAAATATAAATTACATGCCCACAACCAAAAGGATTTTGAAAAAACAGCATATACGTCTTTGTACGTGGCACTTTTTACGTAGCATATACTCTAGTGTTTCCGCCTAGGGTAGGAATTTGGATTTCTCTTTACCCATCATACAATTTTTTTTTGACGTTTTGGGTCCTTATGCTTCCCGTAAAGAAACGTTATATTAAAAATTTTGCCCTTCAAGAGTGATGTTCTCATAATAAATTAACCCTTCACTAATAAAGTTTTGATTAAAAAATTACCATTCAATAAATAATTATGTTGAAAATTTTCATATATTTTTCGTAAGGAAAAAACCGAAATTTGAAAAAACTCAATTGTGGAGGTTTCAATAAAAAGTGTTGAGCATTTGAAATTTGCTCATTTAAAGTATATAATCAGTCCAAGGTAAAACCGAAATTTGAAAACTCAATTGTGGAGGTTTCAATAAAAAATGTTGAACATTTGAAATTTGCTCATTTAAAGTATATAATCAGTCCAAGGTAAAACGCTTGATGGTTTTCCATTTCATATATTTAAATTATCATTTAAAGCCAACAATTTACAATCAAACCCTAGCCGCAACAAAAATTTCAGAAGTATGAAACAACTAACTATTGAAAAAAGTATGACCACGAGATAAATATATAAGACATTAAGTTAAAAATTATGTATCTATATAACTCCCCAAAAGCCCTTATCCACAGTCCAAAGTTGATAGCATTGTGTTTATGAAGGATTTTTTCATTTACCCACAAAAACTACAGTAAAACAAGTGTAGCCGTAGCTTTCTAGCCTACGTTAAAACCCTAAAAGATCCTAATGCACTAAAATGGCACTGTCCCTCAAGTAATGAGGCCTGTAGTGTAGTCTGAAAAAACAATCTTCAGGATCAACAATCTTCAGGAACCTGAAAATCAAACGCATCAACTGATGTAAGACAATGTTTTCATTTTGAATCTCCCTTGAAACACGAATAGTAATACAACACCCTGAAATACCTGCGAACCAGAGACGCACTGGATTAGACACGAAAATCAAATCGGAAGGAAAAATTTAGCAGTAAAATCGTGAGCAGAGAGTAAATTACCTGATAGAGGTTATCGAGCAATGGAATGCACAGGATACCCGACAGAGCCAGTTGTTATTAGGGTTTCCTTAGATCAAATAAAACCTCGATAGTTCATCGTTATACCTTAATAAGTTACCTCGCGAAGTGACCCAACGCGTCCTTTTGTTGCAGAGCTTCCAATCATCAGCGGTTTGACCTGCTACTTGGAATGAGAGGGACGAATCTAGCAAACGAGATTGAGTCCAGTTCTATTCCACGATACTTGTGAGGCTTGTAGACGTAGTTCTGGAGAGATCTCGTAAGTTCGCACTTCCCTTGTCTCTTATGCGAAGAGCTCTTCAAGTGAAAGTCGATGACTGAAATGAGCTCTTCCTTCACTCATATATATACGTTTCTTTCCTCATGTTAAGGGGGTTGCTTATTCATGCGACCTCCCTTTATTACATGTAAACCCACATATATATACATCGGCAAATAAACCCAATAAAACTTAATTATTTAGATATAAACAACATAAATTTAATTTATTTAAATAAAAAACAAATATTATAATATAATTCCAAATATTACTGTAATTAAATTATTAATCACTAATATAATATATTACTGTATCAAATATATACTATAACTTAATAACATACGCCTATAACTTTAAATGAACATGAAATTAATTTATTTCAATAAAAACAAATATTAGAGAATTCCAAATTACTGCACTTCTTTATAAGACTGTTGTTTGAGAGGGTAGTAATGACGTTTTTGCAAAAAAGTGAACAGTAAAAAATACGTTTTAGAACTTTGAAAGCTCATCACAAAAAACGGCTTTTTAAAATTTTTAAACGTGAAATACAGGCAAAATGCCTTGTGACGGGCATTTTACCCGTCAAATTCCAACCCTGTTTCCGCCACTTATGTACAAACATTTTAATAGCATGAACGTCACAGTGACAAAATCATTCGACTTCTTTAAAGCGAGACATCCTTCCGACTGGCATTACTCTCTTAGTTCGGGATGAAGAAGTAGTAGGAATAAATATTCACAGGGAAGACTAGTGGATAGCCGTGCAACCAATTAACTCTGGTTATTAACTTCAGAAATTTAGTAGAGATAAAACTTCAACATTAATAACTATGATGTCCTATTTTTTATGAAACATTTTATTCATATTCTGCAGCTGGTCTTTCAGGTTATGACAAATGGGGATACAAGAGCGTAGAACATCGAGCATTATTGACAAACAGTTACAGGTACAGGCTGTCCATTGGGCCTTTTTATGCTCCTGGATTGGATGCAGAGATCGGTCCTGCGGTGGAACTCATTGATCAAACTCATGATCCCGGTTTGTTCAGGAATTTTATTTATGAAGATTATATTCGATATTATTACTCTTGCTCAGTGGAAGCGAATGCGGATATCCCAACTTCACAGCAACAGACAGAACAGTTAAGTCGCCTTTCCATATTCTTGGTCAGCTATGCGACACCGTATAATTAAATTTCTTGTTGTGCGGAGAGGGCATTCTACAACTTAGAAGGTGGGGATGTGTGATTCTATTTATGGAGATTGGTGCTTGGAAATCTTACAGTGGGTTTGAAAATATTTGTAAGTTTATCAATTTTTGATATGGAGTAAAAAAAAATTCCGTTAAGACTCTTGTCACTTGTTATTTTATATGATTGTAATATGATTGTAAGGATTGGGGTTGTTGTAGATATTCACAGAATTTTTTATGTAAATTTTCTTGAAATGCAATAAATATTTTCTCTACTTAGAATATTAAGTTATATATTTTATATAGCATTAAAAAATAGAATCTAAATAATAAAAAATTAAACATATATATAGAAAGAGAAATTGTAACTCCCAAATGGGAGGGCCTAGGAAGACGAGTATGTGGGATGTAACTTCCATACTTATATATTATGATATGTAAAAGTATATCTGATTGAGTGTTTTGTGAGAAGTTTGTTTTTGTGTCTATGTGGATGGGTTTGCAAAAGAACATTGTTATGTAAAGGTCATGAATAAGTCACCATTGCTAGCTTATTGTAATAGGAAATGCATTTCATCTCCGAAGTGTTTGTTAAGTTTTGAGTCTTCTATGGTGGAATTCATGTGTGTATGGGCAAAGAAATAACATTTTTTAAGATGAAATACATTTCTATCTTCACTGTTTGGATGGTTGACGATCTAGCTATTGTCGTTGAGGGGACGTCTTCCAGCAAGAAACTTGACAAAAGTGCTTGTTCATTCCTTTGTAGGGAACTCATAGACAAGTATGATATTATTTGTTTCTCCTAATTTGGTTTTTTGATATGTGTTTGATAAGATCTTATCCCCAAATCTACCTTTACACTATGAGAATAAGTCCATCTCTTGCAATTGACTTACATAAAATCCATCTAGGTCTTGGTGGAGCTGGCGTGTAACACCCCTTGGTAAAAGGTTGTAAAAGTTTTTTTTTTACCGCAAAAGACTTGGTAAAACTGGTGGGCCAAGTAAAGGCTTAGGTGGATGGGAAAACACAAATGTATTTTATGTAAATGAATTTATTTTTATAAATAATACAAACTATGGACAACAATAACATTATGGGAAAAGTGCTAAGAGAGAGTTTTCATTTACTAGACAGTTAAGACAGTTATTCCTCTCCCTAGAGATAAATAATCTCAATTGGGGCAAGAGAGCTGAGAGGATGAGAGGGAAGAAAACCTAAGGCAACCTTGTAGACTTGGTACCTATTTGAAGGAGGTCCAAGAAAGGAGTTGCAGCTTCAAGCTTTAAAACCTAAAATAGAATGTTGTTGATGATTGGCAGGACATCGCTAGTTGGGATATCCTTGAGTTGGTCTGTGGCCAATGGGACCCTTAAGACAGACTTGTAAGTCTGAGTTCTTGGGCTGGACTGGAAGCGTCTTGATGCCCTCAACAAGCTTAATTGGGTCTCTGTCATGTAACTGTTCTAGGAAGAAATTAGCTCAGGTGAGTTCTGGTACAGACACAATACTCATTGGTTGGGAGGAGCACTTCCTTTCCTCGATATTTTATGGCCGAACCAAACTATTAAAGAAAGCTAAGTGCTTTGATCTATTACCTATGATGTATTTCCTTTCTTTTCTTCATAAATGGTTTCTAGTTATATTGTAACGTAATTGATATTAAGCACATGAGGGTTTTGTTGCCATTATATTATATATAATTATCAATTAAAACCGAGGTTAATTACCAAGCCAAGCTAGTGACCCAGCAACTAGGAGAACAATCCTGGGTAGTAAAAGACAATTTGTAACCTATGTGCAAGTCCCTAGGGGCAGTACAACTCAGAATTCGAAAAATAAGAGACCGTGAGGCTATAAAAGTGATACCATAACTCAATTCATGAATAGGATAAAATAATATGGTAGTAATGAGTTATCAATTACAATTATTGAGATAATTAGGATGGTTATGAACTTTTTTCCATAATTGTAACATGCGATTGTCATAAAACCTTTCGGATAAGTAGTGGTTACGAAACTTGTTGAATAATGGAAAAACATTCAGATTGGTATAGGAACTACGACATAAGAACTGTGTAAGAAAGATACCAAAATAAAATGAGCTTGATTTTCCTTAAAAACTTTAGATACCTTGTTGTCATAATAATTCTATTAATCACATACAAACTTCAGCATCATAATTTGTTGCATACTAAAATATGTAATTATGATATGACGATAGAGAAACAACAATACTATGGCCTAAGCCTTTTCTTGTTTACAAAATAACATATACATATCATAAAAGTATATGTTTTTGCAAGGAATAGTGGAGAAGCAGAGAACATGGCCTAAAACTACTGATAAATGCAATAATTAACATGATAGTATCCATAACCAAATAAAGGTTTCCTTCCTTCGCAATTTAACAAAACTCCGAGATAAGTTCCAACGAACATTCGAACAGACACCACAATCATAATTAACTAAAAATGGAAATTTCTAATTACAAATGAGCCAAGATGGCATCCCCATAAAACATAAATACATATGTACATAAATGTATATGTAAGTTATGTCCACAGAAAGCCAAAAAGGAATTTTAATTAAGTATTAAAATCTTTGTTAAATGATGCCCAATCGGGGTAGAATACCCTTGTATTATATATGCTAACAAAAAAGTCAGAGATTGAAACCTTAGGTCGTGGAACTGGCCACTGGAATGTTTATGAATTACAAGGAAATGGAACCCTTCGAATAAGGTATTTCATTTGAGTCAATGATGTACTTGTGGACAAGGAAAAATAAGATAAGAAAGAAAAACCTAGAACAATTTCTTGCAAGACTACATGGAAATCTTGCAAAACCGAATAGGAGTTATAATTGTCCAAAGCATTATTGAATTGCTAAATTTGTTATTAATATAAGTGCAAATGAACGATAATAAAAGTTGGGGTTGGGATACTTCTTACCTCCAAACTGATATTGGGTACAAAAGAGAAAATAACCTTCACGGATTCTTGTTAAAGCACCAATGAGGCATATTATCAAAGATATCAAGGAAACAATTCAAGGTTGATAGAAAAAAGAATTGAATTACATGAATTAGCTACATTCGAAGTGAATCTTGATCTGTTGATTTCACGCAAGGAAAGCAACAAGGCTTAGCCACTAAGAAAGGTAAACATTGGACTCCATCATTGGAGAAGAGTTGGAACTTTATGAAAAAATAATGTATGGTGAGTGGCAGAGAGAATATATGTATATGTATATGTATATGAATACGAATATATATATATATATATCTGTGTGTGTGTGTGTGTGTGTGTGTGTGTGTGTCTATACACACACACACACACACACACACACACACACATACATATAAACTTATGCCTACAAAAGTTCCTTTACTAACCTGGAAGTAAGAATCAACCATATTAGAAGAAGGAGAATGAGATTTCTCGCCGTTGAATAAGCTAACCCGAAGCATTTAGGGTCTTGGATTGCTCAGAAATGCAGTGTATTAGTTTTAGTACTAGTTGCATTAGAACAAGTTGTTTAGAAATTCAAATATCCAGGTGGAGAACTTTTAGTATGAGCTACCATTTGGACATAGGGTTGCAGAGCCATGCCCAAAAAAGGGCAAGGTGAGAAATGAGACTACGAGGCAGAATAACAGGTGGTTATGCTAATAACTACCAACCCCACATCCTACTCGTCCAACCCTCAAACCCTAATAATCTCGACCATCGATCTAAAAGGGGTAAGTATGATCGTATTGGAATCTAGATGTCTGTTAGTTTACTTGGAACTATCTAGAATTGTTGATCAATACAAATGTAGGTTACCCTTCTTTGATCTGCATCAGTTATCCAATGAACTCGAGCCTCGGAAATGGATATTCATGTCATAAGGTAATGGGCCCATTCAATTTAACATTAACTATATACAATGTAATATAGGCAAGTGAATTATGTACCCATATTGATCATACTCAACACCTATACAACTAATAACAATGGTTTAATTATTACCATGGTGATGTAATAAACAGAGCAAAAGGAACACTGTTGACCTCCAGGGTAAGGTTAATATAAAGTTAAAAAAAAAAAAAATTATGGTTGTATATTCTTATAGATGGATGTTACAAATGGTATCATAGCTTAAGGGTTTAACATTATGGTCTGATTAAGGGAAAACGAAGAGAAAATTTTTGTGCAAGTAGTTCCATTACCTGAGTTAAATTTTTTATCTATCACTAATTTGGATAACAAAAGTACCATGAATCTGAAATGACGAGGAAACTTATTCACCAACAAATCAGAAGATGAGTATGGATAAACTAAGTAAAGTATGGACACGTCTAAAAGAAGGATGGGTATTGTTTGTAGGATCATTCAGAAAAGTTTGGGGTTATCTATTAGACAATTTCCTGATAAGGATGGTGAAATTATTTTCTCGTTTCAATACCTATCTTATAATAGTGACATTTGTAAAGGACAATAATTATAAAGGTTTTGATCGAGAAAGGAGTTAAGGATAAAAGAAGTTAGAAATACTACTGACATCAAGTAAGAACATTGATATGTTATCTCTGATATATTGCACCAATAATCATATAATTGTTCTAAATTTAACATGAAGGGAAATTACAGTGTCAAATAGTAAGGATCATTTGTTTATTATTTTTTCCTACAAAGAGAACTAATAACCATAGTCACAAAAGAATGTTTGTATTATCTGTATGGAAACTTGTACATAAAGTACTGAATGAAAGGAAAATGAGGAACCGTTGTTATATATAAAGAAAATGTAGGATATACAAATATCTCTAAGGAAGCAGATTGAGTATACACAAGGATAACTCTTTTCCAAGTTGAATGGGGACATGAGATGCTCATAATAACAAAATAAATGTATTCCATGGTGGGTCACTGGTGGGAATGGTGGAATTCCTTTAACTGACATGACATAGGTTTCCAATAATAATATTTAAAAAAAAACATATATGTGTCAATCATATAGCTTAGGTATAAGTATATCCAATGCAATCATACTTGTTGGTACAGATTTCATGATTAATAGGAAATAAAGTTCAAACTCATAAAGGATTTTTGTACTAAAAAGTCTTTTAAAAAAAGGGGTCACAAAGAGAATGGTTACTATAATAGACAACTGAGACAAACCATTGGAGTTAAGGATTGTAGTAGTTAATTGGTCTTGATCAATAGTAGAGTTGTTGGGTAAGATACCCTCTCAAGAACCAACAAAATAGAGATAAGTTGTGACAGATATGATGGAAGGAAATTAGTCTCAAAAGTAATAAGTAACTATATGCTCGAAGGAGTATGGTCATTGTATTTGAGTTATCCTCCAATACCAAATAGACATGAAAGAATATCATAATAATCCTATTATTATTTAGAAAATATATCTGTAGTATATCAAAATTTAGTAAGAATAAATAAGTAAGATTAGAGTCAAAACATGAAAATTACCAAGAATACAATGGCTCTATAGCTTTACAAATTCCCACCCTTTCAGGGGTAAAAGGATCAAAGATTATGTGAATTGAAAAATCATAATACTAATTTTGGAATGACTCATTAAATGATCTATATTATAACCATCCTACACTAGAAAAGACTAAGTGTGATTGAAAAAAAAATTAATAAAATTTTGATTAGTTGAAATGATTATGATATCTAAAAGATTTGAGGTAGGTTCATATAATAAAGAATAGTAGTGAAATCATGCTAAATTTGTTGGGAACTCTAGAACCAAAGGATACAGTTGTAAATTATGGTGGGAACTTTTAACCAATTCTTTCTGGTTTGAGACCTTTACCTTAAAATTTTAGCCAACATCGTAAAGATGAAAAGGATGACATATAATATATATGTGAGGTACATTATAAGGTGTAGGAGAAATGGTTAGAAATGAACAGACAACTGAGTAACACAATGAAGGAATATGGAAATGGTGATTGCAAAAGGAGCGAAGGGGGGGGGGGGGGTTGATATCACCCTACCAATTAACATTATATGCATAATTACCCCAAACATGAATTCAGTGAACACAAACAAATTCTGGTCAAGTGATTGACTCAAGTGGAATTTTGATTACAAATTACCATATCAAGATAACAACACGAAGATGATGTATTGAAGGGAAAGGGATTTCCAAAACATCTTAATTAATAATTGTCAAATAAAAGGACATAAACTCTAAGATGAGGAGTAATAGAAATTCATAAATGAGGCAAGTTAGCAAAGTACTATTGCGAAATTTGGTGACTCCATTAATATTACCATGTTCTTTTAAATCTTGATGATATTGAAAAAGAAAAGAAAAGGAATGGAAATATACATATATATGATTTAATTATAAAATTATGATTAGAAATGGCAGATAAATAACATGGACAAAATCAAGTCCACCTGAACAAAGAGGTATTTGTGCTGTGGAAAATGGTGGGATGTAGCGGTTCTCCTAGAACCTTGATGACATGTTGTTGAGACATTTTGGACAATGAGAGTATCTAAAGAACATGTGTTACAATCCATAATGGGGAAAAAGTATAGACTCTTCCTCAAGATTGAAACATAATAATAATAATAATAATAATAATAATAATAATGATGATGATGATTATGATGATGATGATGATAACCAACATGACTAATGTGAAATGAAATCGTTAATTCCCTATTGAGCTAAGACTATTGTTTCTTTTCCTTTCCATCAATCCTCAGAACCCTATAGGTCAAATGTATTAAATTAACACGCTGATGGGATGAAGTAATAGATGTGTCAAGAACTGAAACTATACTAACGGTGGAGTGTCGATGCGAAAGAGAGAAATTTCATAACCACACATAGAAGCAAATTGTGTGCAAGTTTTATCTGTCACCTGTAATGCAACATGCACCTACAAACAAAAGAATTAATATTGAAAAAAAAATATGTTGGCTCTTGCTATTGTGATGGAAGAAGACATTATGCAATCTATGAAAGAAAAAATAGAGCTATTTGAATAAGTAGACAAAATTAAGAGAAGGAAGATGTCTCAAACCTTAATGGAAGCATAAGAACAACGATGCTACCTAGTACAATAATTCCCTAACTACAATCCATTGTTTCCAAAAACAATTTAAAAAAAAATAATAATAATCATAATAATAATAATAATAAAAGGATTTTGTGATATTATCACCATGTAAACTGTTTGTGAGATGCAAATTATCATAGAAACACATGATGAAGTCCTTGGTAGTTAACACAACCACTAGCTAAGTAAAAGGGATTAAGACTATTGCTGATGAGATATAATGATGCCTCTTATTGAGTGCAGGTTTCTATCCTTGTAGATCAGTGAAGTGTTTTGAAGATCTTATTAATACATAAGTAACAATTTATGATTGTAGTAACATTTGAAATGATTATATATGTATAAATTTTTCGTAAATAATAATTGATGGAAACTGACTATAGCCTTGATGATGGCAAATGTAGGTCGAATCATATGAGAAGTTCCTGATTGGACCTCTTTCCTCGATAAAAGAAATCATGCTACAGAGATGAGAAATCACCTAAGTAAGTGCAGTGGAAGCACTTCAGCTGAGAGAGGCTACTTGGAGGATGAATATTATATGTGCAAGGCATATTCCAACCTATGTTTAGGGATAAGAACACTGAGGACATTGTTTCAATCAAGAGAGGAGAAATGTAACACCCCTCAGTAAAAAGTTGTAAATGTTTTTGTTTTATCGCAAAATACTTGGTAAAACTAGTATGCCAGGTAAAGGCCTAGGTGGATGGGAAAACATAAAAGTATTTTATGTAAATGAATTTAATTTTATAAGTAATACAATCTATGGACATCGATAAAATTATGAGAAAAATGCTAAGAGAGAGTTTTCATTTACCAGACAGTTAAGACAATTATTCCTCTCCCTATAGATAATAATCTAATTTGGGTAAAGGGATCCAAGAGGGTAAGGGTGTTATAAATCTAAGGTAACTGCAAAGACTTGGTACGTTGTTGAAGGAGGTCTAAGAGAGGGGTTGTAGCTTCAAGCTTTAAAAACTGAAATAGGACGATGTTGAAGGTTGGTAGGACACTACCAGTTCGAGTATCCTTGAGCTAGTGGGTGGATAGTGGGACTCTTAAAACATACTTGTAAGTTTGAGTTCTTGGGCTAGACTCAAAGACTCTTGATGCCCTAAAAAAACCTGAATGGGTCTCTATCAAGTAGTTGTTATGGGAAGAAACTGGTTCGGAGGGGTTCTGTTGTACAGGCCCAATAATCATTGGTTGGATGGAGCGCTTCCTTTCCTAGAGTTTTTATGGAACAAACTGTTAAGGAAAGATAAGTTCTCTGATCTATTATCTAAGGTGTATTGTATTTCTTTTATTTGTAATAGTTTTTAGTTGTATCATAACGTAATTGATATTAAGTAAATGACAGTTTTGTTGGCATTATATCATATATAATTATCAATTAAAATCTGAGTTAATTACCAAGCTAGGATGGTCACTCAATAACTAGGAGGACAACCTTGGGTAGTAAAAGACAATTTGTAACATCTAGATAGGTCCTGAGGGGTGGTCCCACTCAAAATTTGACAACCCTTCCAAAAAAAAGAGAGACTGTCAGTGTTGTTGATCCAGGTGACTCTAGAGAGACACACAAGATAGAGGAATTACGAATGCTCAAAAGTTAAAGCATTTAGAATGATGTCGACCCAGGACCAGAGCATAGATCTTGTCGTCTTGATCACGAGGGTGTGAATGGTTCGTCAATCCGAGTCCATATGCAAAAGTTAGAAGCATTCAAAGTTGGGTTGACATTTTAATGACTAGGCAGTCTTAGAGAGGCCATAATTTGGACTTTTTCTGACCACCGGATTCCGGCCAACCTGGGCCGTATTCCAGGCTAAATTGTGGGGTCGTTAAATTGTCTCCTACGGCCTAAAAATTCAAATTTCTGAACAACATTCTTTTATTAATAAAAAAAATATTAAAAGAAAGGGTGTTGGTGGGCCACCACCCCCACCATGTACGCCTTAACCATAACCATATGTATTAATGGGGGTGGGCACGGGCCACCTCCGATGGACCTGGCCCACACCCCGATACCCCTTAAACATACACCATAACGAATACGGGACCAGCGGGGGTCGAACCCACCCGGCTCACATGGCTGGCCCCCAAGCGGGTAGCCCCAAAACATTAATACAATGTAACCACCACCAAAAATGCACCAAGTTTAATGTGCCAGAGGGTACAGGGGTATGGGGGTGGTCTGCCTAATGCAAACCCACCCCCCATTCATAATCTAAATTTGGTTTTTCAAAGTTATATATGGAGGGGAGGGATTTGATTCCCCAACCCCTCCTCAACCAATGCCTTAATTTACCATTATGCCATAACCAAATTCATTGATTAATCTACCCAGTAAAACATATTTAACCCTCATTTGCATGGATTCCAATATAGATGGAGGAACCAGGGGTGGGCACAGATTTTGAGATAGGAGGAGGCTTTCCATGTAGTTCGAGGCAAAATTTTGTAGGAGGGCTGAATTTTCACTTTGTCATAATTTAACAAATTTTATATGGTTTCAACACCTCTTGAGGCAACGAATGCAATGGCACTGTCCGTTTCTCCATCAGAGTTCTACATTTTTCAGCCACTTTTCAGTATGTACGTGGAACCATGATCGTTATAAAAACAGGAAGCGGAACCATGATCCTTGAAATTTTCCCTAGGAGGTAATTTTTCTCCATGTCGGAATATAGTCAAGTTTATACTTGTTTTCCATGGTTTTCTATAGGGATTGCAATGGCAAGGTCAAATTCACCATTTGAGTTGCATATTTCTAGTCCACCCATGCAGCAGAATCTTTGAGGAATCTAGGGGGAATCTAAAAGATTCCTTGAGCCCCAAATTCTCAATTTCTCAGAATTCATATTTTGGACAGACGATTTTGTACTACTCGACGCCACTAATCTGATGGTGCATTCAGATTTGTCATTCTCTCATTCCATTTTCTAGCTACTTTTCTAAGTGCCAGTGCAAATGTCCACATTCATGTGCGAGCAGTCATTTTCATGTGATTGATGTCGTGAGATCGATGGTCCGAACAACTTTAGTAGTTTGACATCCGCTTCTTCAGATGGCCCTTGGTGCTGAGGTATATGTTGTGTTCATGTACTTCTTCTTTATGCATTATGTTGCACAGATCATTGTTTTGATGCTGATGTAGGATCTTGTTTCTTACATGTTTTCATGATTCCTTGCTTGATGTGATGCGAAATCATCTATGTCATGTACTTCCTATCATGATTTGTCATGTTATGTTTTGATATCCCTTTGTTGTATGTTTTTGAGATACTCTTGTTGTTGTCATGCATGTTTTGCATTGAGATCCCTTTTATGCCATGTTGGCAGGATGCTCGTCATGCATGAGTTTTGTGTCACACTGATAGGAGTCTTTTGGTTGAGAGTTCCTGTAATGGAATATCTCTTGGAGCCACTCCTACGTGAGGGCCATTTCCTTATTTGATAGTGACATCACCTCTTATGTACATAATCACTATTGATAGCACTTAATGCAGTGACCTACACCAACTTGACACTGGGGCCCGGAGAAGTAGTCCCTCCCGAACGAACTCCATTATCAATGGCTTATGTTTTCATGCGTTGATGATTGACATGTTCCTCTTATTTACAGCATGTAGATGTATTCATTAATGTTCTTTTAAAAATGCAATTTAACACATCACGAAAGTAAAAGGTCTTGGAAGCGTCCTTCGTCACACTCAGACCTGGATCAATTGTGAGAGTGGTAGCATAACTCAATTCATGAATAGGAAAAATTACTATGGTAGTAATGAGTTATCAATTAGAATTATTGAGATAATTAGGACGATTGTGAAATTTTTTCCATAATGGAAACAACATATTGTCGGAAAACCTTCAGGATAAGTAGTGGTTATGAAATTTATTGAATAATGGGAAAAAATTTAAACTAGTATAGGAACTGTGTAAGAAAGATACCATAATAAAATAAGGTGGGTTTTCCTCAAAAACCTTAGATACGATGTTGTCATTAATAATTCTATTAATCATAGAAAAAGTTCAGCAACGAAATTTGTTGTCTGCTAAAATCTGAATTATGGTATGATGATAAAGAAACAACAATACTGTGGCCTAATTCTTTCATTGCTTACAAAAGAACATATACATATCATAAAAGTATACATTGATGCAAGGAATAGTGGAGAAGAAAACAACACAACCTAAAATTGTTAAGAAATGCAATAATTAATGTGATAGTATCTGCTATCACTCCTCCGGATCTCTAGGGTTGAGGAAGAGTCCAACTGAGGTAACCACAGACCAATCTTTTGACTTGATAGCTAGCCCTACCAAGGCGGAGAGGGCTCGCTCCAAAGGATCACATCCAAGAGGGTTGGATAGATTAGGGTTTTAGGCTAGATGTAAAGTGCAGAGGGTTGTTTGATTTGATTTTGGTTGGGTAGTCACAAGGATGAGTGAATTAGGTCAAAGAATGAACTAAGTCAGGCCAAAGTGAATCTGAATTGTAGACATCTGATGGGGCAAGGTAGGAAAGGTACTTTAAACTTCGTAGTATAGTGATTATATGGTTTAAACTAGTGAGATGCTAAAAAGAGAATCAGGGTCATGAATTCTTTTTAAACTAAAGAAATGGAACAATCTATGATGATTTTCCCAAAATAGAGCATACAAAGATGAATTCTACTTATCACACCTTGAAAATAAAACATAATTAGAGTGAAATGGATCATGAAGGGAATAAAACATTTACACATATGAAACTAAAGAAGAAACAAGATCAAAATACCATGCCACAGGAATTCCACGAAAATAGCTGCAACTTCATCCAATATATTCTATGCCAAAGTCTAAAAGCTATTACAACATCCAAGAGAGTTCAACCTATAAAATGACTAAGAAAATGCATAATATAGGCCTCAACCCAACTCATCCTAGCCTTAGGGTTCGTGTCCATGAGAGGAGGATAAGTTGCAAGAAAAATTGAACTGATAGCTAGAGGATAGGGTGGTCAAAGTGACTCATCACTATCTTAGGCAAACTAATTTGTTACAAGCCATGTAGGCCATTTAACTAATGTATTTACCCTAGATAACAGTAAGAAACATCATAATTACATCATCCTTATCAATTACATCAGTAAAACATCATTTTCCCATAGGAGAAAATTAATTTGGAGAGAACAATGAAAATTGGAGAAGACGGTCAAACGTGCCCTCTTAGTGTCAAATGCACCCTCCAAGTTCAAGGCTGCTTTTTGGTGCCTTTCTGGTGTCAAACTTTGGTCCAAGATAGCTCGTTGGAAAGTCATTCAAGTCTAATTTCCAAATTTTCCTTTAGTTTTCAATTTGAAGATTGTTTTCCCTGTCAAAATCTCAATCTCCCAAGACTGGTAAACACGCAGTGCCCAGGCAAAAAAAGAGGCAGAAAGGTAGTTTTTTTTAGTTTTTGACCTTTTTGGCTGACCAATTTTCCTCCAAATGCTTAGAAAATACACAAGGTGCATGCCCTCATCACTCTGAATCCAAATATGCTGGCCTTTTGTTCATCAGATGCCTCAAAAAGGAGCGTAACACCCTAGGCACTGCGTGTTTCACCCTTTGACTATGTTAAAAATGCTTTAAAAAACACAGAAAATCACAACTTGCAAAATTTGTTCCAAATTTTCAAAATTGGTGGGCTGATGGATGATCATATGTTTGAGGCATGGAGTGATGCCTCGGCAAGAATATCTAGCCTCCTTTTCTCCTCTTGCTTCGTCAAGGCTTCAATTTTTGCATGGGCTCTTTTGAGTTTGATTCTTCCAATTTTGTTTCTCATGGCATAGTACTTTGCCATCCTTCTCTGAATATTAATATCCCTTTTGGCCTTGTCTAAGAGGATCTCAAGATGGGTGTTCACTCTCTTGAGCCAATATTCCCATTTCTCATTTACCATTTTGGCAAATTTCTCATTTAGGGTGAGTTTATTTGCTAGTTCTGCCTCCCTTTTCTTTTCTAACTCCAAAGCTCTCTTTAGGCCTCTATGTCCTTGGCCTTCTTCTTGCCACCTATTCATCAAGGGACTCACCATATTGTCCATATGCCTCATCAAGTAAGGCCTTATCCTTTTCATCCTCTCTCTTTTCTTTGATGAGTTGAATCTTCATGAGCTCATTTTTTACCTTGAACTACCTATTCTCCTACTCATAGTATGAAATAATGTATTTGGCCCTTTGCAAGTTGACATGGAGCTCCCCTATGAGTGCATCCTTCTCCTTCATGAAAATGGATGTGTTCTCACTGTCATCATGCTCATTTGGGTCAACTAACTAAAAATCATGCTCTGTCTCATGGAGGTCTTCCTCTTGCTGCTGAATCTCTACCTCTGTCACCTTTTCCTTACCCATCTATACCTACTTTTCCAATGTAGAAGGCAAGGCCCCTCCCACAATCTATGTGGAAAACACTTTCCTGTGCCCTCTCTGATAGGCATGTGTCAAGGTAACTAAACCAGCCCCTTTAGGCTTGCTACTTTCACCATGCTCAATATGTTCTTGCTCACTGCCTTCATCTCTGCCAGGTGAATGAATAGTCTCATGAGATGGTGATGATGAAGGTGATTGTGTGTCTGACTCATCAGATGAAGATGGATGATGTATTAGTTGAGGAGGATGAATGGAGGTGGATGGATGAATGATTAAGGTACTTCTTGGCCATGCTGAATAGGTGGGATTGTGAAAATCTCACTCGACATGAAAGTGTCCCATGAAATGTTTAGTTGATCAAGGTAATGGAGGACTATCATCTTGATGAGGGAGTGGTGAAAGATAATTTTTATTTGATGATCATAATATTTCCTTTGGGTAATGAATGACATCTTGTCAATGTCCTGGTAAAGATAATAGGGCATATTGAGCATTTTGACTCTTGTGAAATGCATGAGTAGCCGAATATGATAGGAATAGAGCCTAGAAAACCTACCCTCACAGGTGAAGTACTTCATGATGATTTTCATCATGGGAACATATCTGTCTAGGAGGTAAGAGAAAGGA
Organism: Pinus taeda; assembly: GCA_000404065.3. Taxonomy (NCBI): domain Eukaryota; kingdom Viridiplantae; phylum Streptophyta; class Pinopsida; order Pinales; family Pinaceae; genus Pinus; species Pinus taeda. The sequence goes on from APFE031558380.1 coordinate 232,697, forward strand.
AAAATCCTATTTCTCTCATTCTTGTACCTTGGTTTAAGATATGGCTCATAATAAAAATGATCCAATTGTCCTTGTTTAAACCATTTTTCCCCAACATTTGGGATCCCAGAGACTTTTGATATGATAGCAGGAGATATAATGAAGGTGACACCAGTAAGGGTTACCTAGTTGTCATGGAGGTTGGTGATGAATAATATGGTCAACACAGGATGATGTTGTATCCTTTCCACTTTCTCACAAAACTCAAAATAGCCCATATGCTTAAAGCTTGTCACAATGATGGGAGATGACATGAGTTCTCTGGTATTGGTTGGCTCATGTCTAATGATTCTCTCTCCTTTCTTATATAGCCTCCTCTCTTGTCTTTCTTCCTCACTTTGACTTCTGTTCTCTTCTTCTGCCATGAGTTATTGGAGTCAAACCCTAGGGAGATGATGAAATGGAATATAGGTGTAGAGAGTATGGAATGTTGTGAGGAAATTGAGGAGATGGAAATGGGAATGTGTGATATGAGGGAGGTGAGAGGGGGTAGTTTGAAGTGTACGAATGGTAGTGCGATGCTAGGAAATGAGATTCAGAAGTGGAATTATGTTACTAGGGTTTTGAGATTAGTATGACTCCAAAACAAAATGAAACACCATATAAATCAATTGTGAAGGACAGGAATAATGTAATTCTAACCTACTTGCTTGCTGGAGCACCTTGGTGGCAAATTTTGATGCTTGGAGCAATGTATTGCATTTTGGGAAATTTCTGGATGTTCCCAGGAAAAGGTGCAACAATATGGTCAAACGCGCCCTCTCCTTACAAGTGTGTAGTGCCCTTAGAAAATACACTGATTTTTATGGAAAACATGCAGCACTAGTTCTGAATGCACCCTCCAGTTTCTAAGCGTGCCCTCTGGCCCTGTTTTGCCCAATTTTGCATGAAATTCGAAAATTATCTTTTTTTGAGGAGGCTTTGAGAGTGTAGGAGTGCAAATGAATGTTGAATTGATCTCTTTGAGGGCTTTTATATTTTAATAGGTTTTGATTTATTCTTTGAAAACCCATTTTCTAATGTTTCATGTCACTTTTCAAATTTTCACACTAATGTTCTTTGACTTTCTCAGATTTTCCTTTGACAAGTGGATGATGCTTTAGCAATCTTCATTTTGATTTTTTTTTGGATGCTATTGGCAATGGAATTGAGTAGAAAATTAAAATGGTGACTTATTACATATAATAGACATAAAATTACATAAATGAAATAAAAAGTATTACATCTCTTTTGGAATAAAATTTAGAAATTGGAATAAATTTCTTACTTGAAATCAAATTTGGAAGTTCAGTAACCATGGTTACATACTTGTAAACCCTTATTTAACTGAAAAAGGGATATTATTTCTTTCACTCTCATGCTTTCAATGGCTTTATGCAGTGAATGGTGTTTTATTGGACCTTGGAGGAATGAAGCCTAGTGACCTAATGGGACCTTGAACAAACAGACTTCAGGTGGACTTGAATGACATAAGACATGATGACGTGAGCCTTTAGAATGAATGTATGCTCAAAAAGAAACATGAAGGTGGGCCAACAAATTGATTTTTTGAGAGGGGCTTTTGGAGTTTGAACTTGGGCTACCATCACTGAGTAAATTTTTACATGATGACCTAGGTGGAATGATAAAAATTTCAACATCAGACACTAATATGATGTAGAAGAGGAATTTTGATCACTGATGGCAGTATGAAAATACTGACTCTAACAGTATCCATAACCAAATAGGGGTTTCCTTCCTTTGAAATTTAACAAAACTCCAAGATAAGTTCCAACGAATAGTCGAACAAACACTGCAATAATAATTAACTAAAAATAGAAATTTCTAATTGCAAATCAGCCAAAATGGCATCCCCATAACACATAAATGTATATGTGATTTATTTCCAGAACAAGACACACAGGAATTTTAATTAAGTATTAAATTCTCTATTAGATGATGCCTAGTTAGGTTAGAATACCCCTGTATTATATCTGGTAACAAAAATTTCAAAGATTGAAACCTTAGGCTGTGGAACTAGCCACTGGAATGTTTACAAATTACATAGGAACAAAACCATTCGAATAAGGAATTTCATTTGAGTCAATAATGTACCTGTGGACAAGGAAAAATAAGATAAGAAATAAAAACCTGGACCAATTTCTTGCAAGACTACATGGAACCCTGGCAGAACCAAAAGGGAGTCATACCTGGCCAAAGCACCATCGAAATGTTACAATTTGTATTAATATAAGTGCAAACGAACGATAATAAAATTTGGGGCCAGGATATTTCCTACCTCCAAACTGATATTCGGTACAAAAGTGAAAACAGCCTTCATGGATTCTTATTCAGGCACCAATGAGGAAGATTGTCGAAGGTACTGAGGAACAAAATCAAGAATAATAAAAAAAAAAAATTGAATTACTTGAATTAGTTGTAGTCGAAGTGAATCTCGATCTGTTGATTTCATGCAAGGAAAGAATCAAGGCTTAGCCACTTAGCAAGGTAAGCGTTGGACTCCATCGAGGAAGACAAGTTAGAACCCTATGGGAAAAGAATGTTTAGGTGAGTGTCAGAGAGAATATATATATAAACTTATGCCTATGAAAGTTCCTTTCCTAACCTAGAAGTAAGAATCAACCATCTTGGAAGCTTCAAGCTAGGGAAAAACCCGACAAGGGGGAAAACCCAAGCAATCCTTCTATTACAGAATTAGATAAAAATGAGATATCCAAGAACCAAGATGAAGACCAATACTTTAGTAAATATCCCAAGTTAGCCTTCCTCTAAGTCACCTCTAACAAGTCAAAGTCAAAAAAAGTCAACAGTAGTCAAATTCTTTGAAATTTGGTCGAAATCGCAAAAAGTTTGGGTCTGTAGTGGAGTCTATTGTAACAAACATAGGTTAACATTCATGTAATAAAGGTTAATAAAGGAAAAAAAATACCAAGGTCATGGGACACATATTCCAAGTTGAATGTTGGGAAAAGCACTATAGTGGGCATCACTTTTGGTTTATTCATGTCTAGGGAAATTAGCGAAGGCATTGCAAAGGAAAAGTAGACATGATTGGAATTTATTTATGAGAAATAAATGAAAATAGGATAAAAGGAATCTTAAGTGACCCAAGTTTGAATGAGAGAGAAATTCGATGGAAAATTAAGGAAAATGAAGAAAATATAGGCCTCAATAATAAAAAGGCTTCTAAGGGCTAGTTCACAACCTTTTGTTAGTTTAGATTTTCTCTATCACACACTTGCATACTTAGAGGAATCTTGGAGAATTATTGGAGAACTTGGGAATTCACTTCGATTGAAGAAAGAAGGAAAATGACAACCAAGGAAAGAAGGAGAAGTTTTGATCAACAACTTCAGCAGGAAGATTTTACGGGTAATAAGTTGCATGTGTGATTTCTTAGATGATGTGTGAATGCATTGTACATGCATTTATTTATTGGTTCATTTATTTTCATTAGAATGGGTTTTTTCAGGCTTGACAGTGGTTTCAACTTTGTCTTTCCATTTCTTTGATAGTCATGGTGTGATGGGACTCATTTCTTGATTAAGCTTTGGATTATCAGAAGGTTTTGGAATCGGGTGAGGTAGCCTCAAGAAAATTTTTGAAGGTTGGGGATGGATATGGTTTTCTCTGAGAAGCCCTTGGCTGGTGGGTGGAGATAGGAAAAATTCTCAAGGTATGGTGAAGGAATTCTAAGGCATCCAATCTTGGTTGGGTTTTATGATCTCTTGACTGGTTTTGGTGAGATCACGGTAGTCTGACGGTGGAGGTGGTTTAACCTCTTGATTCCCTTAGTTGTGAATTTTTTGGCTCATACCACGAGTTCCCACATTCATGCTTGGAATATGGCACAAGGGTGATTGATGAAAATAAATAATTGGTTTAGTTCAATCTATGGTTAGGCGGTATGAGGAAGTCTGTGATTTGGTTGGCTTTTACAAAATTTAATAAGAGTTATTTTTATATTGTACTAGAGCCTTTATACTTGTTAGTATGTGTCTTTGATGGCTATTATGTCATGGTTAATATTTTGGTTATATGTTGGTTATGATCATGGTTCTATAATATGTTCTAGTTATGGCTCTTCTTATACTTGATAAGTTGATGAATTGTTGATGAATGCATGGACTAACTAGTGTGGTTGTAGCTACTTAATAAGGAATTAGACCTTCTTGGTCACTCAAAACTGAAGAACAAATATTTACACTTAGATATGCATTCATGACCTATAGATTATGTGTTCACCATGTGTTTGAGGAAATGCCTAGTATGTTCTGGATTATTTAGGTCAAGTTTTGACTCAAGGTTGTATTTTTAACATTTTCCTTCTGTCATGTATGATTCTATAAAATCTAAGAATGTTCTAGGCAGTGTTATGGAGGCTAGCCTGGAATTGTGGCTTAGACCTTGGAACTACACCCTCTAAACTAGGAAAGTTGGGACACAACCACATGGAGGAAATGTTGTACATGTGGTTAGAGGCCTTTAAGTGCACCCAAGCCTTTTCATGCATGTGGATGGGAGTCTAGGTAAGTGAAAAGGATTCCAACTCAAGGTTTGGTCACCAAAGGTGGTTCTTTCACCTCTTAGTGTCTTGTAGTCCTGATGGAAGTGAAGAGTTATCAGTTGGTGGTCAGTTTGTAGGATCGACTTCCTTAAGTGGAGGTTGGAGGTAAGCTCATGTCATAGTGGTACTCTGCTTCACATTTACCTTTAGGGCTTGTAAAAGAAGGTAAATGTACATGTAAGTTCTACAAATTGGTGTTAGAGCTTCTAGGTTCAAACACTTGGACTAGATGGGCTAGATGCATGTTGTTATGCATGCATTGTCATGGTTATGGTTGTCATGCATGAGGTCATTATATGTAGCTAGTGTTATCATCGATGATGCTTATATGTTGATATTAATATGTGTATATGTGTATCGTGCTAATATGGAATGATTATGCAAATGAGATAACCTCCCCTGAACAATGCTAAGGTATGTTGATTATGTTTATATTTTTTCACTTGACATGTTATGTTTGTGGGATGTAGAGGATTAGAGGTGACAAGCATAATGGTGGATTACAATTCACATGACTCTCCTTATATATCAGATGAGAAGCAAAGAGATGAATACTCTCCTGACATTGTAGATGCTTTGAGAATTCTAAAGGAACAAATCAAGAGTTGCAAGGTAGATAATGATAAAATAATTAAGTCATAGGAAAGGCTTGCTAGGGCACAAGAAAAGAAAGAAGAATTTAATGTTGTCATCCTTTAGATTTTACCATGTTTATAGAGATATAGAAAACCAAAAATTACTTATGAACAAGAGGATAGGACTAATGGGGAATATGGTAGCAGATCTCATGGATGACATGGGCCAGACAAGGATGACAAAATCAGAGGTGGCAGATAGATGGATACAGCTGATAAGAGAGGTAGTGTTTAAGGGTTCTACTCTAGTTCTAGTTCATATAGACATCATCGCCATCATCAATATCATCCTTACAGAAGGAGTGAGAGGGGGTACTTATTAGATGAGTTTAAGGAAGCCAAGCCTCTTACATTTGATGGAGAACTTAAGAAACTAGAAGATGTAGAAGCATGGCTTCTTGGGATGAATAATTTTTTCAAGCTACATTATTTTATAGAGAATATGAAATCCATGATAACCATTTTCAGGCTCAAAGGAAAAGCATACATCTGGTGATAAGGCATGAAGCGTGTTAGAGTCATTAAGATAGAGGAGTTGAGTTGGAATTAGTTCAAAAGACTCTTTAGGAAGAAGTAATTATCATATAGATGCTATGACTATAAGGCTAAGGAGTTCTATGAGTTCAAGATAGGATTTATGAAAAGCAAAGAGTATACGACTAAGTTCCTCGAGTTGTTGAGGTATGTGTGGTATCTTAAGGATGAGAAGACAAAGGCTCAAAGATTCGTTAGTGGAATACCATTAGCATTCAAGGATTAGATTGAGTATGATGAGACTCACTTATTGGAGGAATTAATTTGGAACTTGAAGCACTGTTAGGAGCAATCAAATTGTAAGACTGAGCTTAAGCTTAAATGGAAAGGGAATTACAAGAACAAAGGAAAATGGAGCAACTCACTCTATTTCAATCTATGTCAGCCATCAAGGAAACCTTTTGAATAACATTTTCCAATAGTCATTGATCTTATTGATCCATATGTAAACCTCATTAGGAATGAGTAACCAACCCTTACAATGACCCAAAGGATGACTAGTCATAGATTGTGGAAGATTGATAATACACTCACGAGTGTTAAATAAGTATTGCACACAATTTAAAGTTGGTGAAACATTTGTTTCCCACTCCTACAAACAAGGAGTATTTTGGTCGATTGTGAAAGTATCTTGGTTAATTTTGACTCTAAATAGATTGAAGGGAGGAGAAACATTGTAGTAGTAAAGGGCTTGGGCTTATAGGATTCAAACAATTCTAATTTTCTAGGTAATCTTAGTGAACTCTTTTTCATTTTCTCTATAAGTTGGTTAGAATTTGTTTAATTACAAATATAAATTCATCATTCCATTAACGACTTACTCTTGGAATGATTTGGGTTGAATGTTTCTCCATTAATTGATTAATCTGTAGAACAAAGACTGAAAGCTGGTGCAATTTTCTTTTCCTAGTGTTATGAAGAGGAGTATTTTGTTCAATCCCAACTCTAGATAGATTGAAGGGATGAGAAGCATTAAATTGATTGTGGGCATTCAAAGAGTTCCAATTTTCCAAGTAAGCTCGATAAACTCTTTGTTGTTTGAATATTTAAAACATTTTTGAAGAAACAATTGTAAATGATGAAGCTACGTTAGTGAAAGCGGGACCTCGTTTTGGCCCCAACAGTGTTCAATCCTCACAAGAAGTGTCTATATCATAATGGTCATACCTGACTTATATGTATGTGGTATTATAATGAACCATCTAGAAGAGATATGAATGCATAGGTGATTAAAAGCAATGTATACCTTTATATGTATGTGTTATCATAACATATCATCTAGAAGAGTCATGAATTCCTAGGTGACTAGAAACAATTTAGTAAGAATAATGTGAGGAATAATTTAAAAGTCTAATAAAATATATGAAAGCTAATTTTAATTTAATACCTGATTCCCTCTTTCAATCACTTGAAAATCTTTAGCTACCTTGTGATGATTGGGAAATATTTTTGAAGAATTTATAAGTTACATTTTTAGCTAGAACCACCTAAGATGTGTGTATATTTTGATTTACTTAATTACTCATTTATTTATCTAATTTTGAAAACATATCCATTTCTTCATTGAATTTTTAAAATGCTTTGGAGCCCTAGAACAACTTAGGTTTTCCTAGATTCTGTGAGTTGAGTTACTAGTCCTTAGAGCCTTGGGGTTGGGAGAAACTCTCTAGAGCCCTAAAACAACTCAGTTTCCCTAGAGGCTATGGGTTGAGTATTAGTTCTTGGAGCCCTAGACAATCTGGGTAGAGACTGATCTAGTTGATGTTAGTAATTTTAGGATCATATAGGTGAGATCACTATGCTTCAGGGTTGAGGTTATTTGGTCTCTGGAAGCCCTAGCTAGTTTTGTTTTGGTTTAACCTATATGAACCCACATTCATGCTTTAAATATGGTCTGAGGGTGATTGGATAAAAGAGAGATTTGGTTCAAACCAATCTATCATTGGGTGCTATGTGGAAGTCCCTGACTTGGTTGGCATTCTCATATGTTAATATGAACTCTTTTTATATTTTGATCTATGAGCACATGTATTGTTATCATGTTGACATTATGGATGATTTTTTATGGTCTCTATTCTAGTTATATGTTGCTTATATACCTCGTTATATGATGTGCTCTATCTATGGATTTTGTTCATGATTTTATTAAGTTATTGGGTGGTTGATGAATGCATGGACTAAAAAGTATTGTTGCATCTAGTGAGAGAGAGCTCTGATCCTTCTTGATGATTCTCAAATGAAATTTAGAAATTTATAATCAGTCTACATTCATGAATTGTAGATTTCATGTTTACCATATGTGTGACGAAATGTCCATTATGTACTAGGCATATCCTGGTCAATATCTTGTTTAGTTTTGAATGATTGGCATTGTTGTTATCTTAATAATTATTTTGGAATGTTATAGGAAGTTCTGGGAAGTGATCTAGAGGCTTTCCTGAAATATGGCATAGATATCACGACCTCATGCACTGAGCTAGGAAATGTTGGTCATAACCACATGCATGCAGGCTTATGGGTGTGGTTGGAGTCTCATAACTACATGCATAGGGTGTCAAGGGTGCAATTGGAGTGTAAACATAGTGAAAATAAGTTTCATCTCAGGGATTGATCACCTGGGGTGGTTGGTAGGCTCCTGAGTGATTTATAGTCTCTGAGAATTGTTAGTTTGTTGTCGTTTTGCAGGCCCCTCTTCCATAAATAGAACTTGGAGGTCGGGTCATATCATAGTGACAATCAACTCATGTTTACCTTGCAAATCTTAGAAAAGTGGGTAAATGTGGGTGGGGCGCATACACTAGCATATTCTAATAATCTCCTCTAAATAAATGAATGAAGTTTTGAATAATAAATTTAATGCATCTCTAAATCCATGCTTATGTTTTTGACGTTTATCTAATATAATTATAATTTTACTATGCAACTTATTGATCATCAAATATTGAGGTTAATAAGAAATGGAGACATGGTTAGTTATTCTGCTACATAATTTCATACTCACATATGAGTTAAAATCATAAAATGAATAACTAAATGATAAGCTTACTTTTAAAAAATGCATATAGGAAAATTAAGTCAGGGAAATTATATTGTTGGCAATTTGTTTGTGATCCATCATATGAGGGTTTGGCTCATCGGCATTTTGAGCTTCCATATGAGGTTCATTTGGATAATTGATGAACCTGATATGCAAGTTCCATTATCCAAACTCTCATGAGGTGGATTCAGAAAAAATAAAAAAAAATAAATAATAAATAAAATAAAAATAAAATAAAATAAAATAAAAATTCCCTACAAAACTCAAATCGCAAGTCTCAAGTATGAAATTATATTGTTATTAATGTAAACAATTGTGTTGCTTATTATATTTCTTTGAGTGTAAAAATATCTACATTGCTTATTCTTATTCTTATTCTTATTATTAACAACAACAACATTAATATTATTCTTTATAGAAATAATAGCATTATTGATGTTGATATAATATTATTATTATGTGTAAAACATTAGTATTTATATAATAATATTATAACTTTAATATGATTAATAATATTAATAAAACTAAATTAACGAAAATATTATATTATTGCATCCTTAGTAGGTTAATGGTTAATGGCATTTTCATCCTCTTAAGAGGTCATAATTTCAACACAAGAGGGGGATAAAGTATGTGTCACTACGCAAAGATAAGTCCATTGTCCCATAAACAAAAGAGTCTCATATGTCAATTTTGATGACCTTAAAATTGGATTATTATTATTAAAATATTATTACTAATATTATTAATATTACAATAATAATATTATATTTATTTTTATTTTAATATAAAGTATAATAACCTAATATTAATATAATAATTAAAAAAAAAATATCCATCATAAAAACATAGTAACCATATAAATATGATTCTGCTAGTATTATAGCTTATACCACTATTACAAAAAGAAAAATCATTTTTTTAACTTTACAATATAATATATATAGTTGCTTTTGTCTATTATATTGGCACAACCAAGCGCTTCACATTTCATTTATTTACTAGCACAACCACATTCTTAAATGTGGTTGATAAACATTGATAGACATATATCAACCACATTTATAAACACACTTCAATACATATTAATATTTATATACATTTATATGGACTTCCATATACAATAATGTCCATTTATATATATGAAATTTACATTATTGTGCATATTAATATATTAATGCATTTAAATATAAATTATTATATTTTAGTCTTTACATGTACATTACTATGCATTAATGTACTTTAGTGTATATTAATGTCCTTTAGTGTATGCACATTATTGTTATGCATACTAATGTATATTAATTAAAGTACATTGATGTATAGTAATATACATTAATATACATTAATGCACTAGAAAACCCACATTAAAAATATTAATGTGGTTGATATAGCAAAACCTTCGTTTGTACCTATAAATGGTATATTTATAACAATTGAAATAACAAGGGATTAATGCCAAAAATCTTGGGGTTTATAATCCCTTAGGATTTTATTATTAATCCCTAAGATTTATAATATTAATCCCTTGGGTTTAATACCAAAACCGCAAGGGATTATATACCCAATGCAATAATATTAACCAACGGGATAGTTAACCCAATGGATTAATACTAAAAAACCCAAGGAATTATAAACCCAAGATAGTAATATTAATAGAAGGGATTAATACTAAAAGCCCTCAGGTTTATAATCCCTTGGGTTTTTAATATTAATCCCTTGGGTTTATAATATCAATTCCTCAGGTTTAATACTAAAACCCAAGGAATTATAAACCCAAAGCAATAATATTAAACCACTAGATTCATACTAATAGAAATAATAAGGGATTAATACTAAGAACCCTATGGTTTATAATCCTTGGGTTTTTACTATTAATCCCTTGGGTTTATAATATCAGTCACTTGATTTTAATACTAAAACCACAAGAAATTATAAAACCAAGGCAATAATATTAACTCAAGAGATTGATACTAAAAACCAAAAGATTTATAAACCCAAAGGAGTAATCTTAATACAAGGGATTAATACTAAAAACCATGAGGTTTATAATCCATTACGTTTTTTCTATAAATCCCTTGGGTTTATCATATCAATTCTTTGTGTTTAATATGAAAACCCAAAGGCATTATAAATCCAATGCAAGAATATTAACCAGAGGGATAATAAACACAAGGGATTAATACTAATATAAATAACAAGGGATTATTCCAAAAACCGTGGGGTTTATAATCCCTTGGATTTTTACTATTGATCCCTTCAGTTTATAATATCAATCCCTTGGGTTTAATATTGAACCACAAGGGATTATAAACCCAAGGAAATAATATTAACTGAGGGAATAATAAACCCAAGGGATAAATACTAAAAACCCAATAGAATAATATTAATACAAGGGATTAATACTAAAAAACTTGAAATTTTTAATTCCTTGGGTTTTTACTATTAATCCCTTGGGTTTATAATATCAATTCCTTTGGTAATACTAAAACCCTAAAGACATTATAAACCCAAGGCAATAATATTAACCCAAGGGATTAATACTAATATAAATAACAAGGAATCAATACCAAAAGCGTTGGGTTTATAATCCCTTGGATATTTACTATTAAACCCTTGGGTTCATATTCTCTTACTTTATAATATCAATCCCTTAGGTTTAATACTAAAACCGCGAGGGATTATAAACCAAAGGCAAGAATATTAACCCAAGGGATAAGAAAGCTAAGGGATTAATACTAAAAACCCAAGGAATTATAAAGCCAAGAGAATAATAGTAATACAGTGGATTAATACTAAAAACCTTGAGGTTTATAATCCATTGGTTTTTTGTTATTAATCCCTTGGGTTTATAATATCAATTCCTTGAGTTTAATACTAAAACAGAAGTAATTATGAACCCAAGGCATTAATATTAACCCAGGGGATTAATATTAAATACCCAATGAATTATGAACCCAAAGGAGTAAACCCAACGGAGTAACCCAAGGTATATAAACCCAGGGGATTAACCCAAGGTGTATAAAGCATGAGATAAATATTACAAACCCTACAATAAACATGGTTGGTTATGGTTGAAAATGGTTGATTTTCATTTTGAGATAATCTTATCACAATGAGTAACATGGTTGACCATGGTCAACCATCTACATATACCTTGGGTTTATAATATTAATTCCTTAGGCTAAATAATTTTTTTTTGGTTTATAATCCATTAGTTTTAATACTAAAAACAAAAGGAATTATAAACCCTAGGTATTAATATTAATTGCAAACCCTATGAAGACAATTAAACCCTAAGAATATAAGCCCTTAGACTAAAAACCCAAGGAAATAATATTATAAACCATAGAGAATAATAAACCCAAATGGTTAATGCTAAAACCCTAAAAGAATTAATTACAAGAAATTGATATTATAAATCCAAGACAATAATAAACCCATGAAAATAATATTATAATTACTTTTTTCTATTAGCAAACACTACACATTTCATTTCATTTAGTTTTAGCTTTGAACGATCATAAATTTAATCTATATCTCTCGTGTTGTCTAAAGACTTGAAATTTTTGGTCACTGTTGGAGTCATAAGCCCCATCGATTTATGGAAAATATTAAGGGTCAAAATTAATTCAATTCTTCAATGCAGGATTAATTGAAAGTCATAAATTAGTAAAATATTAGTATTTTTATTTGAGCATTTTCAAACCCATATAATGCCTAGGTTGTATTAAAAAATTGAAATTACAAATTTGATCTCACACATCAAACACATCACTTTCATATTGGGTTGACTGTAAATGCACCTCTAGGCACAATTATCTCTGTAAATAATACATTCATCATAGAAGTTGTAATATTTTCATATTATCATTAATTGAAAATATATAAATTATCCCCGATTGATTATAATACCATAAAACATTATTGCAGAATTTGTTGGAAAGGTGGAGGAGACAAAGCATGAATTCACACAAAACACGAGCTGATGCTCTTGTATTGATATCACAAAACATGATGATTACAATGAACCCGGTGAAGGGTATTTAACCTTTTCTAACTAGCTACTTGCTGAAAATATCTTGACATGCAACGACATGCAATCACACACTCAAACTCGTCTATCACCGAACTCAACTTGACACAACACTCAATTTTAGCCAACTCCAAATGCGGGAGTAATTGCTATTTCTAGCACTCCCCCTTAATTACGATCATATGACTCAACATGACTCAACTATGCATGCTAAGCTTAAAATAGAAATTGACTCAATTACCACTCAAACATGCCTACTGGTCTATATCTCAGTTAGGCTTATAATGACTCAAGACTTTCACAATTTTGCATTTTATTTTTCTCTTCTTCCAAATTTTATATCCTCGAAATTGTTTCATTCTCTATTGCACTTTCTTGTTGTAGGCTCAATATTCCTTTACTTGTTGTGGCTACAATGTTTCTTTGACTTTTCTTAAATTTGTGTTGAAACACAATTTGATCTTGTGTGCTATATCTCCCTCTTCAAATATTCGTTTAACCATGCATTTCTTCCACAACATTACATCTTCAAACTATCTTAGTTGCTCTACTTCCTATGCTTCATATACTTGTCTTTCTTTCTGCCATATTTCCAGATAGAAAAATCTTATCTTTTCTTGACTCCATTGCTGAAAAATGGTTTCAATGCATTCATCTTTGTCTTCAGAAACACCCATATCATTTTCACGTTCATCATTAGGTACTGTTGTTTTTTCACTATAATATGCATCAAATTTGTTAACAACCTTGTTTTCAACCTTCTTGCCCATGCTATTTTGAACACCTGCATATTCAAAAACAATGTTAAAAACATCTTTAATATGACTCTTTTTAGTGAGAGCTTCATGCTCTACATCTGCCTTCTTTACAACTGCATGGGCGTTGTCTTCCACTATTATGCTATTGGTGGATATTCTCATAAAAAACTCTTCAATCACTTTATCTGGTTCTTGATCATCAACTGCTGCTAGATGACATACTGCTTCGTGAGCAATTCCAACTGCTTCATATCTTATTGCTACAATGGAATTTTCAACCTTCAATGTTTCATCAAACATTGCGCTTACCATATTGTCACAATCAATCCCTATTTCGAAAAAGAAACCACACACATCATCAATATAATGTTCATCGACACTATGGTGGGATATCTGAGCATGCATGTGCTCATTATCAATTCCAACTTCAGAAAATCCATGAGTTGTGGCTCGATTCACCAATTCACATATAACTTTGCAGTTATCATCCACATGTGTCTCATCATAGTGGGATTCACCATCTATATTATCCACGTTACAGTGGATTCTTTGAGCATTTATATGCTGTTGCTTTGTTTCACTCACAAAGGCTCCTGCTTCTCTCTCTGTAATCTTAGTTGCATCTTCTTCATCCATATGCATGCTTGCATAATCGGTTCAATTTTATGGTTTTGAAAACCATCATCCACTTTTGAATGGGATTCTTCAAGTTCTTTTTTCCTCTTAAAGTCTTGCTCATCTAATCTCATAGCTACAACTAACTTCTTTGCTTGTCACATAACCTACTCCTACATGTCACTCTCCTTTCTGCCAAACTCTACTTCGAAGATCTTCCATGCTTCCTTGGAAGTTGTATCTTTTTCTACCTTGCACAAACACTTCTCATCCAACACATATTTTATAAAATTCAATGTTAAAACATCAAATACTGCATCATATGGGTTATTAGACCCGTACTCAATTAACTCTTTAGCTCTAAGAAAAGTTAACATTTTGATAACCCAATGATCAAAATATTCACATGTAAACATAGGAGGTGGTAGCAGATCAAAGCTACACCAATCACACTAGATTTCTCCTTTGTCTTCTGCTAGAATTTTTAGTTCCTTGGTTGCGGCCTGAACCCCTCTAACCATGGCAATGATCTTTGCCTCTTTTTTTTCGATTTCTATTATTAATATGATTCAGTCGTGCTTTACAACCCATGATTGTTTTCATTCCTTTTCTTATAGTTGCTTTGCTTATTGCATGAAGTTGTCTTCCACATCGCCCTCAAAAAACAAATATGATTTTCAATATGCACCACCATAAGGTACAATGTTCACCCAAAAAACTATCATGCTTAACAAAATAAAAACAAAAATTATAGATAAACTCACTTTTGAATAACCCTAAATTCTCTTGGCAATAAAAACCCTTTTCCATTTTTGTTTCTTGAAAAAACCTTCTTCATAAATCTCTCACAAAATATTTTATAGCACCAATATTTCATAAGCTTTCACAAAACAAAATTTTGCACCCTGCACTTTTTTCACTTCTTTGCGCCTAACAAAAATCCTTTCAAAACACCACTATGCCCACGCATAAAAATATTTATAATCCTTAAAAAAAAAAAAATTTATTTTAAGAAACCTTTAAACAACTTTTCAAAATTGTTTTGATATTTATAAAGCCATTTACCCTTTTGCACTCTCGTTTAGTAATCAAAACTCTTTTCCAATAAACACAAAGGGTTGCCACGTATTTAAAAATAAATTTTAATGTAACTTCCAAAAATAAACCCAACGTGAGTCTTAAACCTTTGACTTTGGTTTTGAAAACAATATGCCGATTTTCATTACTTTATGAATATAACTATCGTCTTCTGAGTTGACAATGACGACTTTGCTAAATGAAGTGCCGACTTGAGATTACGATTCAGCGGTGGCAAAAAACTACTTTGACTTCCTCACACTGTTCTGTAAGCTGCGACTGCAGACTCTCTATCTCTTCGGCTTTGTTGTTGCTTTGCGAGGTGACTCATAGACCACAATTCCAGTAGTTGCTCACGATGGTGGCTATGACGCCTAAAAAATTTTGACACTCTTTACATGGTGGGATTCTGCAGATCGTGGCTGCAACAAATGCTCTTTCTTGATCAGATCTTATAGCTTAATTTGTCAAATCTTGCTCTAATATCAATTTGATTGAAATGGGGAGGAGACAAAGTATGAATTCACACAAAACACAAGCCCCTGCTCTTTTATTGATATCACAAAACATGATGCTTACAATAAACTCAGATGAAGGGTATTTAATCTTTTCCAACTAGCTACTTGCCTAGAATATCTTAACATGAAACCACATACAATCACACACTCAAACTCGTCTATCACTTAACTCGACTTGAGTCAATACTCAAACACTCAGTGAACTAACTCTCTATGTTTAACTAACTGCACATGCAGAGTAATTTTAGCATTGGATATTGGGAAACCCTGAAATGCAAAACCCTCTCAGAGAATTCAACTAGAATATGGTTATTGAGAAACTACTTTGCATGGTTAAAATGGTGGACATTCTCATGGAGCAGCGTCAAAGATACCACAGGGACGTCAATAATAATGATATGCCACTCCGTATAGTGGGTCATCGATAAGTGCAAGAAAATCGTTGACAGCGAGCTTGCATTTGAAGGGCCCTTAAAACATAAGTTAGGATACATAGATTCGACATTCCATTGACTTGTTTAGAATACAAGGAATATTGGAATATTGCTTTTTTGATAGGGTCAAGTTGGACAATATTTGACTATGGTGTTTTTAGTGGTGTTTGCTGAGAGAGTCCATCAAATTTATAAAAAGGGAGAAGACCAAGGTATTTGGGCTTTTTCACTTTGTCTATTTTATTGTATTTTATTGAGAACTTGGTCTACCAATTCTAGTTTGGTCCCAAAACGAAAATCACGGGGTGACTAGCTTGATCGGAGTATGAATACCATGTGGTGACGATTGTCTTAGTGAATTCATCAAAAGTTCAGAAGTGTGCTTTTTAACGTCTTAGATTAGTCATTGATGCGCAGTAGTACATGCCATTAGAAAAGGCTTCAATATAACTTATATAACCATATAATTTTCAATAATTAATAGAAGAAGGTTCATTTTTAGTTCCTTTATATTTGCTATTGTTGAGTGCAAACGTTTTAATTAGAACATTAAAGTGTGTCAGATCTATTAAAAAAATTGACCATTGGGATGATATCACAGATATGCAGTTGCCACCTTCAAGGTTCTTATTAGATCATATTTTTATTTGCAATCTTATAATGATATCATAGATATGCATCTTTCCACCTTCAAGATTCTTGTTAGATCATTTTTTTATTTGCAGGATTAAATCTGAAGGTTCTTGTTAGATGATATTTTTATTTGTAGGATTGAAATTTTATGTAGTAGTTTTCGTGGGATTTCTTTTCAACCTAATGGACATTTTCCATCTTCGATGGTACTCAGAATC
Source organism: Pinus taeda (assembly GCA_000404065.3). Taxonomy (NCBI): domain Eukaryota; kingdom Viridiplantae; phylum Streptophyta; class Pinopsida; order Pinales; family Pinaceae; genus Pinus; species Pinus taeda. The sequence goes on from APFE031558380.1 coordinate 249,798, forward strand.
AGCCTAACTCAATGCTGAAGCCACTTGTATGCCATAATCCATGCGCCGATAGGACATTTTCCTATGCATAGGATATCAGCATCCTACACGCCAAACTGGAGGGTCGAATGGACATATTATTTTTCTGTTATAATCAGTAATCGGGATCTGGTTGTGAGGGATGTAGAGGAAGAATACAATAGAAAAACATAAACTCTAATCCCCTCATAAAAAATAAAGTTTCCCTATTTATATGTTTTGAATGGTGTATAACTCTTTATGTAATTATGGCAGCATTCATATAGAGACCACCAGGCACATTAAGACTTTATTCACTTCACAGAGGGACCGATATTACATGGGCAGTTGATCACAAGGTAGATGAACACATTGGGTGTGCTAGATGAAGTGATATGCACCAGGTTGTGGGCCGATCTAATGATTTCCAGTCCAAGACCATGGACCGTCACATGAAAAGCATGTAGGTGTTGGAAGGTAGTATATCCATAGACAACCACATAGGGTCATATAATGGGCTGATCCAGTGATTTTCAGGTGTGTGGAAGCCAAACTCCTCACGCGTAGGCCATACAATATATTAAAAAAAGGGGATCGCATCAATTTTGTGGAGGGGTCGAGTGAACACCAAGGATCATACGATTGGGCATTGAGAGTAGCAAGATCAAAGCCACTCTGAATTATTGTTGAATGCAGGGTTATCGATTTACAAAGTGGTTAAAAAATTAAAGCGGTAGATCGGAGCCGTGATTCTATGGGTCGAACGCATCTTATTGATCCATCATAATACAAATGGTTGATCAGCTAGGGGCTTAAAACCTTGGTGGTCGTGCATTGCTATAAGAGGTGACAGGAATGTAGTAGAAGAGTCGGCTAGTGTCTAAGGGTCAGTTGGTGTATAAGGCCGAGGGACTGTGATCATAGGCATCGTGGCTTTAAGCCACAGTCTATAGCAAGACGATTGTAGGACTTGGAGTATATTCAAGGTTGTGTAGGAGTTGACTTATGCCAAGAGGCCTCATGATTGTTATGGCAGAATTTCGAAGGTTGTGGGCCTCACTTACAGCAACATAGGATTCAAAAAATGGGTGAGAAAGGCCCCATAATAATTTGTAACTAAGACAGATCTGAGAGGCCATTTCGATGTTGCATGGAGGTGTTTTATGATAACAGAATCTATTTTATGGTATTTTCCATCATTTCCGCCTTAGGAGATAAAACCAATAGCACCCTTATTTTGCAAGGTTGGTCGCTTATTAAGTGTATAAGGATACATGAGGTAATTGTTGAGTTCTAGATCAGTAGGTAGAAGATTGTTCCCTCTTCACTTGGTCAAAATAGCGGTTGTGAGGGATTTGTCGTTCAACTCACTTTGAATTGAAGGCTTTTCAAAGTCACCTCCAGGTGTTGAACTTAATTTATATTGTGCATTGTCAAGCAATATTTGTTGTTATGGATTCCCGATTACCGTATTAAATGACCATTTTTTTAGTGGAGAGTACAAGGGTTAATAATTGGATGGACTTTGATGTGCTCAATACTTCTCCAAGATTTTAATTGTTACATCATTAACCAAGGGTTTATTATATTTAGAAGACAATATTTCTACATTTGTTGTAGGAAAATTCAAGCCCATTATAGTTCAATATCTCAAAGGGGTAAATCGGTTTTATTGAAGAAAGTTGAGAAGAGAGAAGGAAGGCTAAGTATTAAGATCCACTAATTCCAAGACATAATTTCATCACTTTACTTTTGGAAATGTCATAGAAATTAACATGGTAATACATTTGTTGATTCTCGAGGCTACAATACTTTTGTGGATAAAAAATGTCAACACCTTATAGATAAAAACCAAGAGCAGCACCATAAGCCTTTCTCTCAGAAGGTTCATGTTATCCTTCAACAATTAAAATATATCTAGAAGGAAGTGTGGAAAGCAATTGTCTCTTTGAACTTGGATCCAAATTTGATGGTACAAATTCAGAATATGTCCTCCTATAGTTGGACACATTATATATGGATTTGTGCCTTACAGAGCAATCTGATTGGAAAGGGTCAACTTGGGCCTTGAATCCATCCATGCTAGCTTTGATATAGCCTAGGTTCTTGTATCATTCTTGTGAAAAGTTTAGACTCGCAGTCGCCTCTTGTCTCAGTGAAATCTTATCCTTAACAGTAGCACTACAGCCCCACAATGATGAAATCATGAGAAGGATTTTTGGGGTGATGGTAGATGCCCTCCAAGGATTGGAAAATATCACCCTTCTTACCTTTTCTCTAATGTGAAAAATTTTAGAACACATTGTGAAATTCAGATTTGGTATACTTATGTTGTCTCTAGAGTGTGATGACTTAATCCTTCAAATGCTCCAATATTTCTGCACCAACATTACAACATTTCATCCAAACTATGTCAGAACAAACATGAAAAATATCATGTCCCTAATATTAGGAGAAGGTAAGGCCATCTACAAACAACTAAGGTTTAAATTGTTGGCCATTTGGAGGAAGGAGGTAATTGTATCATCTTTTGCCTATGAACTAGCTGAGGGGTTGGTCAAACCGAACATAAAACTACTTAGAAATGAGTTGACCAAGGAGGAACTAACAAAGATTTATGGAGACAACAAGGATGAACTAAGGAAAGGTCTATGATTTGTATGCAAGGGACCTTGCACACTTAACCACTCATGCTCAAATTTCATAATAGAAATAGAGTAGGAGGAGACTCTTTCCTACCATTCAAATGAGGATTCCTCTATTGTAGTCGAGTCCATTGATTTTCAGGAGAGCACCTATAACGGATCTGAGTAGTCAAGTATATGTGATTACCCATAACATGATATCATTCAAAGAGATATACAAAACACACCAATAATAATCTTAGAAGCACGTGGAGAAAGGGAGGAAGAGACTCTTCCTAATGGCATTGATGAGGTGGATTCTTGTACAATTGAGTCCATAAATATCCAAGACGATGTCCATGAACAATATGAGCAACCAAGGGTAGATAACAGTCCACCAATGCATCCATGTTTGACAAAGGAAGAGGATAAACAACTGATTATCTTCACAGGTGGAGAAGGCGAGGGGGAAGACATACAAGGAAATATGAGTGAGCAATCAGTGGTGGTAAGCCAACATGATGAGCATGAACATAAGGGGGATCATGGCAAACATAGAGATCAAGATGAGCAATTAAAAGCGTGATATGGAGCTATGATAGTTTGTCACTTGGTGTAGACAGATACATAGACATCAATAGGGCACCAAAATTTCTAGTAGAGAACTTTCAGGGTAAGATTAAGCATTTCAAGACAAATATTATGATGTTGAAGCATGAAATCCAAATAGTCTAAGGCATGGTCTTACAAGAAAATAGGAAAATTACTCATAGGGATATGTGTCAAGTTAGCAACTAAGTTGTCTAGCATGGAGGAATGACTCAATTCCCTCACGAGGAAACAACAGGGATATACTTTGGAGTCACAGAGTAGCCCTCTTTAAAGATACATCAATAAGGCTTATAGCTTTATCAACCCACCTCTATGAATTGGAGGAAAAGGGGCATTTTTTTCTAGATGGAACTTATGGGAGCCTTCTAGATGGGTTTTATACGTAGGACAAGACCGAGCATTGGTCCAATAATTCAGAAGCATCCCAATTAGGGTCAGAGTAGCACAAAATCAACATGGTGGGATTATTTCTTGTGTGAGTATTTACACACATAACACATGTCAATAGATGGTTTGGCGGGAGATAATCATTTGCTACTTGATTGATGAGATGATTATTGGGATGATATTCTTAGCCAGGGACAAAATACAAAGAGGGCCATGGTGCATGGGTTGTCAAGTTGGGTTATTGTGGCATTAGGATCCAGAAGGATCTGTTGATGGGAAGTTGAGTCAATGTTTTTGGATTCAGATCCAAGTGTCAGTTCACATGGTAGTGGATATACTGATGGGCAGTGGACGTGGAGGTTGATTTAGGACCTAGGAATTGAGAAATGTATCCTTTATTGCATGATATAGTGGCATATTATCATGATTTAGTGGTTCATATGTGACCCTAGTATTGGTACTGAACTACTTATGACATCCATACTCATAAACAATTGTGGATTGCTTGAGGGCAACCAATCTTGGGGCATGAGGATTTGTACTATTCCTTTTTTGATAGGGTCAATATGGATGATGTTTGACCATGGTATTTGCTATGGTATTTGACCATGGTGTTTTCCCATGGTATTTGTAACAACCCTGGTGAAAATTTTAGGTAACAAAAGTAAATAAAGGAAAAATAAGACCACAGGTAAGGGACACGTATTCCAAGTTGAATTTTGGGCAAAAATATCCTAGTGGGCATCACTCGATGTGTGTTTTGGCTAAGGAAAATTGACAAAGGCTAAGGCTAAGGAATTAAAAGGAAAAAAAAGGCATTTTTGGCACATTTAATTATGAAAATAAAGGAAATTAGGAGAAAATGATGTTAAAAGGTCACAAGTTGTATGTGAGGAGGAAATTGAAGGAAAATAATGGAAAATGAAGAAATTAGAGGCCTCATTAATAAAAAGGCTTATGAGGATAGTCAGTGTAAGCTCTTGTTCAATTCAAGTTTGGAATTCTCTCATTATTCTTTCTCTCTCTCTTTATCTCTCTCTCTCTCATACACTCTTGGTCACTTAGAGTTTTCTTGGAGCACTCTAGCTTGGAGCAAGGAAAGGAAAGGAAAAGAAAGCAAGGTTCAAGGAAAGAAAAGAAGGATTCAAGCAACTTCAACAGGAATAATTGTAGGTAACCTTTTTGCATGTGTGATTTCCTATCTAGTTTGGATATGCATGCCTTTGCATGTTGGTGAATTATTCTCTTGTTGTCAATGGCATTGGTTTTGGTGGGTTATGACAGTGGTGTTCAACCTAGCCTTTCCTTTTTCTTGATGTCATGGTGTGTTGGGATGTTATTTCATACTTTGAGCTTTGGAATTGTCGAATGGATTTAAGAATCCAAGGCAGAGGTGGTCTCAAGGTTCATTCCCAAAGGCTTAGGAATCCCTTAACTAGTTTTGGCAGGATACATGGTAAAACTTGAGGGAGAAGTCTTGGTTTAGGGCCTAGTGATCCAGGTTTGCATTGCAGTAAAGCCTCAGAGACAAGGAGATGGAAAATTACTCAAGTGTAGTGATGCATTCCTGATGGCATTACAATTTTTGTTTGGTTCTGATTAGAGAACCGTTTTGGTGTGATCATGGTTTGATGAGGCTGGAGGTGGTTTAACCTCTAGATTCCCTTGGTTTTTCTTGAATTGGTTGTTCTATGAGATCCCAAATTCATGCTTGGAATACGGTGTTGCGGTGACTAGCTAAAAGAGAGATTTGGTTCAACAATGTTTATGGTCGGGTGGTACGTGGAAGTTCCAGACTTGGTTGGAGTTGCCTATGATTAATAAAAGCTACGTTCTCCTACTTTTGACCTTATTTATATGTGTATTTAATGGTTGTTTTATCTCTAATATTTATATGGTTTTATGTTGGTTATAGGCATGGTTGAATGACTAGTTGATGTCATGGTTATTTCATATATTTACTTGTAATTGTTAAATGGATGAATGCAAGACCTAATTGATGATGTAGTAGTTCAATGGAGAAGGAGGTGATCCTTTTGGTTATGTTTCATAATTTCTTTCAGTCATTTATGCATTGCCTTGTATCCTATACTTGTAAGTTGCATTGATGCCAACTATTTGATAGAATGTGAGCCCCAGTTGGGGATGCTCAGGTTTAGTTGTAAGGGTGACTTTTGATTGATCAACATTGTTCTCATGTTTTTAATTAATTCTATAAGTTACAACAAGTTTTGGGTAGAGGCCAAGATTCTGGGCTAGAAATGTAGCTCAAATCCTAGGGTTGTTCGCACAGAACCGACAATTCTAGTCCACGGTCACTAGCAGGAAGGCTTGTGAGAGTGACTTTGGGTTTTTGGTCGCTCCCTTGCCCATAGCTTGAGAGTGAATGTATCCTAAGAGATGTAAAATAGTAGTGGGACCCATGGATAGGCTGTCTGAGTGGCATAATTATCTCCTAAGGGTTATTTTGATGATTTTGGATGATTGTATGTGATGTTCCATTGATTCCACTTCCTTAAGGTGACATAGGAGGTCAAATCTGATTGTAGTAGAATCTCTCCTCATGTTTACCCCAATTGTTAGGGTTACTTTTGGTAGACCTAGGAGAGGGTGTATTAGAGTGGTATCAGAGCGTGGTTGCACTCTCATTCAGTGAATATGTTGGTCATGAATACATGTCAGTTGCATGTGTGTCTCTTACACTTGCATTCCATGTGCTTGTTGCATTGCATAATGATTGATCATGGTTGTAGTAATACTGTCATGAGGAACTTGATGTTGATTTTATGGAATGCATCATGAGGAGTATATGATTGGTTGCATGAGTATATGTAGCTTGATTACATCCTTTTATGTTGGGTTGCATTCTTGGTTATTTAATTACATGCATAAGTGTTGTAGGTTGATTGCAAGAATTGACTATTTATGCTCAACTACATGTGGTTATGCATATGTGTAGTTGATTAAGCATTGCTTATGCAAGCTTAGAGTTGCATGAGGCAATGTGTATAATGGAGTATTGGTTTTGGTCATGTATATATGGTCTTGGTTATAGCTATGCATGAATAGTCGGTCAAACATGCCTTGTGAAGTCATGGTACGCAATTTAGGTCATCAGGGTGATTGGTATGTTATGATGCTAATGTGTTCGTTGAGATAGAGTAGGAGGTGTAGAGCATCATAATAAGATTGCAACGTTGGAATTTGGGGTAAGAGAAGATCGTCATACAAGTATTATATGTTTGCATGTAGGTATGTAAGTCAATCATTTTTATATGAATTGGGTTTATATACATTAGGGTTATGTACATCTCTTTTGATGTTATGGTTATATTCATAATAGGTGTTAGTTGGTTAGTGTAGTTATATGCACATGTGTCAGATAGTCAAGAATGATAGTAACATGTAGTTGTATGCATTGCTATTGTTGTTTTATATTAGATAACCTTATGATTATGTTATGTGTTGCTATTGAGTATGTTACAGGTTAACTTGTTGTTGTTATATGATAGTTAGCTTGATGATTAGGTTATATGTTGTTGATGAGAATGATAGTTATCTTGATAATTAGGGTTATACCATTTATACCTTGATTTTATATGTATCATGCTAAATTGGATTGGCCTATGCAGATGGTTATGGTTACGATATTCAGGTATGAGCTGACATATTTGTGATATGGTGTTGTACTAATCTAGATTGACTTTGCATATGTGTGAACGATAATTTTGTATGAGTTATGATGTAAACATGTTAGCTAGTGACTATTCTAGATATCATGATCTTATTTATGTTTGAGTTGATATGTTGTGAAGTTATATCTTGCTAACTAGATTGATTTTGTAGATGAGATAGCCTCCCCTGAGAGACAATAACGTATGAGTTTTCTTATGTTGTATATTTGGTGCTTGACTATTTGATTATGGCATCTAGTTGATTTATTTAACATGTTATGTTGCAAGTTGGTTGAATGTTTAATGAATTGCATAGTATGAGTATGTGTTCAAATGATCTTGTTTTAAGATGATTGTGCTAGTAGATATGATTTGAGATAGATGACATGTATTTGAGTATGATAGGTGATGGTTGTAGAATTATGTATTATGATTGATGGCTATTAGTTTACTATGGATTATGACATGATTTTTAGTCCTGGTAAAGGTTGATTTCGAATTGAGATATATGATTGTCTTGATATGTGGAACATGTGGTTGACATGTATGAGAAGTTGCAGGAAACATGCTTGGTATTAGCATGACAAGGTAATAGTTGATGTGTTTATATAACTAATAGTTGGGTGATGTGCAATAGATAATAAGCCTCGATTACAGCAAGGAAAGGGGTAAAAGAAAGGAATTGGGCAAGATTTTCATTGGCTAGGTTTGGAAATCCTAGTTCCAAAAAAATGAGTTCTTTGAATACAAGGGGTCTTCTTAATCTTGATTTTGTTGACATTATGTGGATATGTGTTAGATTCATGAACATGTACTTGACAGGTATATTAGCTAGTCTCTAGTTACATGTAGATCTGTCAAGATAATTGGAGTCCCTTGAGAGATGGCATGGATGTGTGTAGTTTCAAGGCAACAATATTGGCACAACAAGATAAGGTAACTGATGTATTGTTATTTTTATTTATGCACTAACATTATGTGTTTATGGCAATATAATGCAAGGTGTTGCATGGCAAGAGAGATTGCTCGGATTGAGCCTTCCTTTGGAAGCACTAGGAACCATGGGGATTGAGTGATGGTGTTAGTCTTGTGCTTTTGGTATATGATTGTTGCACTTTATTTGTGATTTTGTGTGTGTGGTACATAGCTATGCCACTTTTTCTAGTGTCATATTGTTGTTATGGGTTTTCATGACCTTCTTTTTGTTTGTTTCTTGGGTTTCCTTTTATGTTTTGAGTCTTGGGAATCTGTTGGGAAAGGAGGACGTTAATGGAGCTCTGGGAGAGCTGTGTGGTACCCAACAGGTAAGGTAAGACTTAGATGAAGCTCTGTGTATCACAAAGTGCAACGGAAGGTAAAACTATGACAATTGATTGGATTGGTTGGGTCCATGGTGGTAAATGGAAGGTGGCAATAGAAACATGAGAAAGGTAACCAGAAAAGGTAAAGTAAATGGATATGAGGTGTCAGGTTCCTTGGCTATGTTGGGAATGATTTTTTCTCAATATTTTGCATGGTGTGCATGAATAAAGACAGTTCTCTTAACCTAGACCTTATGTTATCTAGTAATTATTCTATGCTCATGATTATACCGATGTTTATATATGTATACATGTATGCATGTATGTCATTGTCTGACAGGATGATGATTGTTTTATGCTAATGCTTATGTATGTATGTATCTATGTCAGTGTTTGAGAGGGTTGGCAAGGATCATTCTTGTGGAGGAATGATTTCTTACACAGGTGAATGGCATGAAGAAGTTTTTAGTCTTACGAGGAATCAATTGAGAAGAGTAGTCATGAAAAATATACAAGGTAAGTATCATATGTTTATGAGTTGATATTATGTGATTATATTATTCCTATGTTATGTTATGATAGGAAACACTGAAATAAATTAGAGAAATGAAGCAGTGTGGTTGCAACATGTTGGAACAAGCATGGATAAGACACTGGGAGCAAGGTTTCTTGGTAGAGACAATGTGCTTGTAGACGTGAGGTACTATTATTCTATATGTTGTACATGTTGCATCTATGATGTTGTGCACATGCAGTGTTGTGTATACATAGCATGTGTACATGTTGTTTATGCAATGTTATGTACAATGTGGTATAGAGAGTGTTTTGATAATATTGCATATGCACTGATATGTACATGATGGATATGCGGGGTTGTGTGCATATGGTGTTGTGCACATGTTGGATATGCATTGCTATGTACATATGATGTTATGTATATGTTGGATATGTAGTGCTATGTGCATATGGTGTTTTATGCATGTTGTATATATGGTGCTATGTACGTATGGTGTTGTGTGCCTGATTTTACAAGTGGTGTTGTGAGCATGTGGTACCATGCACATGTTGTACATGTGGTGTTGTGTACATGTCTTGCATGTGGTGTCACGTACATGTCATGTGTGTGGTACTCATTAGGGGAATTTTGAGGTCTAAAATGGGCCTCCTAAGAAAAATGTGCAACCAAAATAAAATTTATAAGAACCAATAGCATTCAAGATGATAATGTCAACCATGGGGGACGATTCACCATTTTTGGAGTAAAAATTAAAAAGATGAAAAAATAATAAAATAATAAAAGTACCTTTTCAACTCATATTTTCAACTTAACTCCCTCAGTTTTTACTGAAATTTGGAGTGGGAGTACTCATTGTATGTAAAATTTAATTCTTCATCCAAGGAGTACCCATGTTTCATACATTCAATGCACCCTGCTACACGAAAAATGAGAAATACATGAAACAACATGATTGCAATGATGTTTTTCATGTATTTCTTATTTTTCGTGTAGTAGGATCCATCAAATGTATTAAACATGTGTAATCCTTGAATGAGGAATCAAATTTTGCATCCGATGAGTGTTTTCGCTCAAAATTTTAAGTAAGCGCATAAGGAGATAAGTTGAAAATAAGAGTTGTAAAAATAGTTTTTTCTTTTTTCCCTCTAAAATTTGATGATGTAATCTAATCTGATTTTATTATTTCCACTATTATTTTATAATTTCCTTAGGAGGCCCATTTTATACCTTAAAATTCCCCTAATTATTTACATGTGGTATTGTGTACACATTGTGCAGGTGGTGTCATGTACATGTCATGATGTGCACAGGTTGTGTAGGTGGTTGTAGTGTACAAGTGGTGTTGTGTACATGTCGTACATTTGGTACTAGTGTAGATGCATGCATTGCATGGTGTTGTATGACATGTGTAGTTGTATTTGTGTGATGAACACTATGTGTATGTGCACATGGTTGAGGAGAAGGCACTCAATGTTTTTCTAGTGTGGCAAGTGATTCGAAGTGTGTATGAAATAAAGAAAAAGGTGGAATCTAAGGATTGATTAAAGGATAAGTATCAACATTTTATTTCAGTTTTATTATGCATGTTATATGACTATGTTATATGATGATTATATGTGATCTATGATTCTAGTTTATGATGGTTACATGTGATGGTTGTGTTTTGAGCTAACCATATGTGATATGTTTATACATGAGTTTTTTTATTTTGACTTGTCGTGACAAGGAGTGAACATGATTACAAGTGTAACTTATCGATTAACTACCAATGATGTATGATTTGAGTTTATTTTAATTTATTTGACTCTAATGGAAGTTACGTTTTTAGAACAGGAATGCATGAACATGCCTGGTTGGGTTGTTGAAATCGACTACAAGAATTGGTAGAAGCAAAAAACGAAATTGGAGCATGCAATAATATGTTGGTAGAGTACTTGAGGAGCAGGGCCATTGTGGGACACTTGTATCCAATAGTGTCCATTGATTTCCATGAGCATGTTATGATCGGTACAATGATTTTGAGGTAGGTATATCCCTTGGTTGTTTGATATTTTGATGCGAGAAAGTTTTGCCAAGGGATGGATCGCCCAGGATAGGGGATTCAGGGGAACCTGGAAAGTGAGTGACTGCATAGAAGGGGGTGACCAGATTTCTCGAGGGAATGTGTAATAGAGAAGGGAATGTTGTCAATATATTTGTTTTGGTCATTATCATTTCCAAATGGAATCATATACACATTGGAAGTGTTCCCTAGAACAATGAGCTGATAATTGTTCACTCAAGGGACAAGTGGCATAGGATTGTAGTGTTGGACATTAGATGCAGCTTTGATTGTGGTAGTGGATTTTGGACTTCCTCGGAAGGAGGTGAATTCTGGTATTACTTTGAGGGTGGAGGGTTGAGCCTCTGGACTTCCTTGTTGAGTGATACGGGCATCATATCGTTTTATTTGTTGGATTAGAAAATGTGCATATGTGTATATGTGGTTATTGTAAATATTGTAATGAGTTCTTCTATAAAGCTCCAGTATGTGGTATGTTTATTATATTGTTATTTTGTCATGATGTTTTGATTTTGAGCGGATATTTCATTGTAAATACTGCAATGAGCTAAGTTATAAAGGTCCATGGGCAGTATGTTTTCTTTTTAGAGGCCTTGTTGAGGTCTTGGTGTGGTTTAACACCAAGAATGATGTTCCCCAAGGGGTAAGATTCTGTAACATCCCTCGTGAAAATTTCATGTAATAAAAGTAAATAAAGGCAAAATAAGACCATGGGTAAGGAACACATTTTCCTAGATGAATGTTTGACAAAAATATCTAGTGGGAATCACTCAATGTGTGTTTTATATAAGGAAACTCAAGCAATGATCAAGGAAAGGAAAGAAGGACTCAAGCAGTTTTGCTAGGAATACATGCAAGTAACCTTTTGCATGTGTGATTTCCTAGATGGTTTAGATATGCATGGCTTTGAATGTTGGTGTATGGTTCTCTTGCTGTCAGTGACATGGTTTTGCCAAGTTATGACAATGGTTTTTAGCCTAGCCTTGCCTTTTTCAAGATGCCATGGTGTGTTGGGATGCTATTTCGGTTTTTGAGCTTTGGAATTTCCAGATGGATTTTAGAATCTGGGGCAGAGGTGGTCTCAAGGGTCATTCCCAAAGGCCTAGGTATCCCTTGACTAGTTTTGGAAGGGTACACGATGAAGCCTGAGGGAGTAGTATTAGTTTAGGGCCTAGTGATCTAGGTTTGGATTGCGATCACACCTGAGAGATAAAGAGACAGAAAATTACTCAAGGAGATTGATGGATTCTGGATGGTGTTCCATGTTTTGTTCGGTTGTGATTGGACCATCAGTTTTGGTGTGATCACAGCTTGATGAGAGTGGATGTGGTTTAACCTCTAGATTCCCTTTGTTGTTCTTGGATTGGTTGTTTTATAAGGTCCCACATTCATGCTTAGAATATGGTGCAGGGATGACTGGTTAAAAGAGAGATTTGGTTCAGCCATGTCTATGGTTGAGTGGTATATGGAAGTCTCGAACCTGGTCAGAGTTGCCTATGATTAATAAAAGCTAAGTTCTCTTACTTTTGCACCAATTTATATGTGGATTTAATGGTTTTTATAACCCTTATATTTATATGGTTTATTTTGGCTATAAGCATTGTCGAATGACTAGTTTATGTCGTGGTTATTTCATATATTTACTTGTAACTATTAAATGGATGGATATAAGACCTAATTGATGATGTAGTAGTTCAATGGAGAAGGAGGTGATCCCTCTAGTTATGTTTCATAAGTTCTTTCAGTCATTTATGCTCTGTCTTGTATCCTAGACGTGTAGGTTGCATTGATGTCAAGTATTTGACAGAATTTCAGTCCCAGTTTGGGATGCTCAGGCCTAGTCTTGAGGGTTATTTTTGATTGATGAACATTGTTATCATGTTTTTAGTGACTTGTGGAAGTTACAACAAGTTTTGGGTAGAGACCAAGACTATGGGCTAGAAAAGTGGCTTAAATCTTGAGGTTGCTAGCATAGAACTGACAATTTTGGTCCGTAGTCACTGGCAGGCAGGCTTTTGAGAGAAGCTTTGGATTCTTGGTCAATCCCTTGCCCATAGGATGAGAGAAACTATGTCCTAAGAGTTACAAAATAGCAGTGGGCCCCAGGGACAGGCTGTCTAAGTAGTTGACTTATCTCCCGAGGGTTCTGTTAATGATGTTGGATGATTGTATGTGATGTTATGCCAATTCCACTTCCTTAAGGTGACATAGGATGTCGGATCTGATTATAGTATCATCTCTCCTCATGTTTACGTCAGTTGGCATGGTTACTTTGGGTAATCGTGGGAGGGGGTGTTATAATATTTGCCTTCATTTTTTTTGGAAAATAATAAAATAAAGGCTTCTAGAGAGTCCATAAACCCTATAAAATGGGAGAGGAGGAAGGCATTTGGGCATCCAAAGTTTTTGTATTTTATTGTATTTTGTTGAGAATTTTGCGTGGTATGTTATAGCTTGATCCTAGGATGAAAACCTAGTGGTGATGTCTATCTAGTAGATCCATCCAAGATTCACAATTGTGCTTCAGTGCCTTAGATTAGTCAGTGTTGAGAAATTATATATTTCATTGGTAGGGGCTTCAGTATGACTTGTACGGGCATGTATCTATGTTTTTAGTTATTAATATAAATAAGAGTTTTTATTTTCATATCCCTTTTGTGTTTGGTGTCTTTTATTGCAAGCATTTAATTCTAACACTAAATGTGTTAGATTTATTAAATTATTTTATTTTTGGGATGTTACAAATATGCCATATAGTTCTATAGTGCACAAGGTGTAGAGTCATCATCATCACTGCCAAGACTAGGAAAGTTGAAAATCTAATGAAAGTGTGACATAGGGGACAAATAGACATATAACATGGTAAATTATCACTAGCAGATCCACCAAGAATTGTTACACATGGGTGATGTGGACAGATGTTGTGGTAAACTTTGACACGGGGGATAGGTGGATAGATGGCCTCATTGATGGAAGATCCTCTTAAAACTATGACACAGATGATAGGTGGACAAAGGGCATAGTGATTGTGATTGTGGGTCCTCTGAGAATTTTCACACAAAGGAAAAATGGTGTGGTAAACTATGACTGCACATACTGGGAAAATTGTCACATGGAACAAGTGGAGAGATGGTGGTAAACATTGACTCAATGATATGTTGACAAATGGCCTAGTAAATGGAATTGTAAATCAAGTCGTATTCATTGACCGATTTTTTATTGGTTTAATTATATAGAGATTATTTTTTGAGAGTTTCCACATGACTCTCCAATGTAGTATGGAATAGATGTTGTAATATTATGTTATGTTATGTAAACATTTTAACTTAGTCAAATTACATAAAAGTAAAGGTTAAATTAGATTTAAAAATAAAAATGAAATTGAGGTAAAATAGTTTTGTTTGTCTTTCTTTGGGCTACCAATAAAGGTTTATTATTACTAAAAATTATTGGTTACGCACCGAAGGAAAGGAGTGTTGGAAAATTTGACCATTCCATGAGAGAGTGGGATCGAGGGTTGGAATTTGATGGATATTTTTCCCGTTTAAAGTTTTTATATGACCATATTTTGTGATGTGTTTGGAAGTATGTAAAACATATTTCTGATGCCCTATTTTTTTTTGAAAAATGTCATTAACTCCTTATATCAAGTTGTTGAAGATTATCGCTACCTAGGCATATTATTATCATATGTCACAATGTCCTATGTGGAAGTTGGATTAGTAGAAGTTTCATTTCAAGTTTTCAACTCCAGTTTTCACCAGATCTTTGAGTCCAAACAAACCACTTAACAATGGCACATTGCAAGGGTTTTGATCCGCACATTTGAAAAAATGGTGTGACCTACTCATTATACTCTGTTATAGTCCAACGCATTTATTTGTTAAGATCTCTTAACATTTCTCTAGTGATGCAAGATTGGGGCACATGCAACGAAATTTATGAATCATAAAATTTGTATACTTCCATGAATGGATGACTCCATTCATGGTAAAAAATTCAGAGAATGGATTTAAACAATATTTTCTCAAAGGTTATTCTCATGAAGGTATTGAATAATGGCGTATACCACTAGTCTGTCATTTACGAAATATTAAAATGTCTACCTAGGTGCCAAGTTGCAAACTACCATTCCCTGGGTGCCTTAAATGCCACCTTTTCATTAGAAATGGAATTCATTGTTATCGCTTCAACACTACCATCTCGCATATCAAATTCCATTACTCTGAACCAACATTTAGATGGACTTAGCTGAAGAGCTCCCCACCTACCCACTAGTAACACAAAAATTGATGGGATTGAGGACTCATTGAATTCTCTCACTAATTGATAAAGTGGTTGAGTGAGTAGAATACATATCAGTTACGCTGAACCTCTAGTTGAGTGAGCATCTCGCTATTATTTTTTGAGTCCCTATGGATTTTGTAAGGATCGAGGTCATATAATAAGAAAATGAACTAAATTATCTCTTCAATATCGATCATTTCTCTCGATATTTTCCCATCAATTCAGAGAGGTATATGAAAATACTCTTAGGAGTTGTCTTTAGTGTGCCTTTTTGGACATTTTGGTGCTGGAATCCGGTGGAAAAAAATGAGGTGAAATATTGATTTGTGTTATTTAAACTAGTTTTTTTTACTGTATATATGGATTTAGCACCCTAAAAAACATATATGGCACTTCAATTGTGCAATTGTTACCCATCAAGCTTGTGATTCAATAAATTCCTACCAGATTTTAGAGAAATTAGACCTGAAAAACCCACCAAAAAAGCTTCCAAGAAGTCTCACTAAATACAACTTGATACTCTTATTATATGACACCATTTTCTTTCTTGTGCTTGGGGAGTAGTCCAGATAGGTTGTACCAAACATTCTCAATGGTTCCATAAAGTCACGTCACCAGAACCACGAGCCATTTGATAACACCTAACTAGCCATGTAACTTTTAAGAATCGAGGAAATAAGGAAGGATCCTATCGCTTTATATATTCTATTTTTGTGACCCTCAATGTGGCTCAATATCTTACCCAAGTCTCCCTTCCAACCAATCAATCTCGAACTCATATCCCTTTAAGAGGAGAGAGTGCTCCACCTTGAGGTGAAGTATGATTCCTTTTGGAGTGACTCACTCTATTTCAATCTATGTGAATCATCAAGGAAACCTTTTGAATAAAATTTTCCAATAGTCATTGATCTGGTTGATCCATATGTGAACCTTGTTGGGAATGAGTGACCAACCCTTACAATGATCCAAAGGATAATTATTCATAGGCTAGGGAAGATTGATAATACACTTATGAGTGCTCAATAAGTATTGCACACAATTTGAAGTTGGTGCAAATTTTTTTTCCCACTGCTGCAAACAAGGAATATTTTGGTCGATTCTGATAGTATTTTGGGTGATTCTAACTCTAAATATATTGAATGTAGGAGAAACGTTGTAGCAGTAAAGGGCTTGGGCTTACAGGATTCAAACAATTCCAATTTTTCAGGTAAGCTCAATGAACTCTTTTTCATTTTTTCTATAGGTTGGTTAGAAATTGTTTATTTACAAAACATTTTTCACCATTCCATTAATGACTTATTGTTGGAATTATTAGGGTTGAATTTTTCTCCATTAATTGATTAATATATAGAACAAAGACTGAAAGTTGGTGCAATTTTATTTTCCTAGTGCTGCGAAGGAGTATTTTGTTCAATTCTAACTCTAGATAGATTGAAGGGAGGAGAAGCATTAAATGGATTTTGAGCATTCAAACAGTTCAAATTTTCCAGGTAAGCTCGATAAACTCTTTGTTGTTTAAATATTTAAAACATTTAAGGATCAAATAAATGTAAATGACGAAGCTAGGTTAGTGAAAGTGGGGCCTTGTTCTAGTCCCATCAATGTTCAATCTTCACAAGAAGTGTCTAGATCATAATGTTCATACCCGACTTCTATGTATGTGGTATTTTAACAGATCATCTAGAATGGACATGAATGCCTAAGTGATTAAAAGAAATTTATACCTAACTTATATGTGTTATCATATAATATCATCTAGAAAAGTCATGAATTCCTAGGTGATTAAAACAATTCAGTAAAAAGAATGTGGAGAATAATTTAAAAGTCATATAAAATATATGAAAGCTAATTTTAATTCAATATATAATTCCCTCTTTTAATCACTCGAAACTCTTTAGCTATCTTTGGATGATTGGGAAATATTTTTAAAACATTTATAAATTTCATTTTCAGCAAGAAACACCCAAGATGTGTGTACATTTTGATTTGCTTAATTCCTCATTGCTCTATTGAGTTTTGAAAACATATCCATTACTTTATTGAATTTTGAGAACATATGTGTGAGCAATGATTAAAAGTGCCTAATAAATAATTTATTTATTTATTGTTGTTTATTAGTTGATGACATATATACCCACCTTCATTGTGATGTTTTTTCAAAATACATAAGAATATATAAGAGGGTTTTCATGATTTTTAACTGAGTAGGTTGAGGCTTCTTCAACCTAAATAATAAATTGCATGAAAGCTATAATTAAATTCCATCAAAAACCCAACAATATTAAACACACTTTTCAAATTTTATATCGTTGCATTTAAATGATTCAAATCTAAAACTTAAAATACATTTTTCAAATTTTTATGGTAAAAAGCTAAATATGATATTAGAAAAATAGTGATAGCAATCTCTCTGACACACACACATACACACAAAACACAAAACTATTTGTGTCGTGATTTATAAAAAGTCAGCTAACAATAAATCTATTATTATGATATGAATTAAAGGTAGCCAAAAACAGTCAATCTAGTCAATATCGTAGAAAGACCAAGTCAATGTTGGTTCAATTTACTGATGTTATAATACAAGATTTTCAAGCTTCATAAATATTTTTAAATTTTGAATCATTAATTAGAAATCATTTAAATTACTATTATTATTCAGCCAGTGTGAGGATGATGTGTAAGTTTGTTGGTGCTCAACATGGCTCTGACACGTGTCCCTCTTAAAATAAAAAGTAAGCATTCTCTAAATAAAAAAGCAATGACGGCTATAATAAAAAACAAAAAATGAATATAATATGCATGTTTACATATTTGTCCACATGATGCAATATAATTTCATGTAAAGGAATTAGAAGTAGAAAAGGTGTGAGAAAGATGTTTAGACCTTATAGTTTTAAAAATGTTTGAACATTAGATTTAAAAAAACTATTTCAATTGAAGATATATGTTAATTAATTTATGTTGATATCAACTAAGAAAAGTTTAAATAAAATATTTTAATATGAATTAATATTGACCTATACTTAAAAATACATTAATAATAATAATAATTTTAATGTGTTGTCCTAAGGTGTCTCAATGGACATAATATGTAAAATATTTTAATGTGAACTATGTATATATTGTATATTTTTTAAAATAATTATGTATATATATCATATAAAGCTATTTGAAAAAAAAAAATATTTCTTTTTATGAGTAAAATGTTTGAAGTTTTAAATTTTATTATAAAAATATAAATTTAATTTAATTTTTTACAAAAAAATTATATAATAATTGAATAAATTATAAATAACTTAAAATTAAACATTATATTAAATCATTTCCCTAATCTAATTATATTTTAATCTCAATCAAGCAGCATCAATACATATTATTTGGTTTCATAAAAAAAAATGTAAAACTAACCCTAAATATCTACTACCTTTAGTTTACTACATTTGTTGTAAAATACATAGAATCACCTTATATTCGCTAGGCCTAACTACAAAGGTTAGATAAAAAAAAACATATTCATGGTAGGTAATTATGTGTGTTGATCTCAAAAAAATATTACTGTAAGGAAAATCAAAAGCTAATGATTTGGTAGGAATATTTGGAAAATAATCTCAAAAACCAAGCTTAAGGTATAAACTAACCATGTTATATTGATCATTTACTTCATTTTGAATTTTTTATTATCTTATGTGTTCTATGAGATCTCCTTAGTCATATCTCATATGTACAAGTGTTATGGAATGTTTGATTCAAGGACATTTAAATTCGGGGTTATGAAAATTTTATTGTGAGTGTTCCATTCAATTGTAGCCCAAGATTTAGTATTCAATAATCCATTTGTGTGTTATTTTCATTTATTTTTTTCCCTTCTGATAAATATGTGAAAATTTTTAACGTAGTTGTGTAATTGAAGGGTAATTTTTTAATCAAATCCTTGTTGGTAAAGGGTTAATTTATTATCAAAACATCACTCTTGAACGGAAAAATTCTAAACATAACATTCCTTGACGGGAAGCATAAAGACCCAAAATGTAAAATAAAATTTGCCTTACGAGTAAAGGGGAACCCAAATTCCAACACTGGTGGGATCCTCGAAAAGGTATTAAACAATTGGAAAAGTTAAAAAAATACCATCAATTTTTCATGAAAAATACCATCTAAAAATTCATATATAATATCTTTTCAAAAACCTTTTTCGAGTTAGGATGTAATTTATATTTGTTTTGTTTCCTTTTAAATGTGGACATGTAATTTATATTTTTTTATTGGCTAAGGTAAATTATGATAAATCAACATCAACCCTAGTCTATTCTAATCTTCCCTTTATATCCTTGATCAATCATGAAAATTATAATCAGCCATAATTAATGTCAACCTCAAAAAAACGATAGGTTGCGTCAATCAACCATGGTTAACAAGGTTGACCATGGTACCTTCATCAACCATGGGCTACCTAGATCAATGATGGTCAACCCTCTTCAACCATAGTGAACTTCGTCACCCCTCTTCAACCATTAATGAGACCAATCTTGTAACATTAAGGTAGCATTAACATTAATGTGACATTAGCATTAATGTAACATTAGCATTAATGTAGCGTCAATTATGATTAATGTTAATGTAACAACTAACAACATTGATGTTATATTGTTAGATTAATGTAACATAAATACATTGCTATATTTATGGTTGACCTAGTCAAACTAAGTCAATCATTTCCATCCAAAGTCAACATTTTTTTTATCTTCGATCAACTTCGTCAACCATGTTCAACCATGGTTAACTAAGGTCAACCATAATCTTCCCCTTAATCCTTGTTATTTATTGTTAATCATGCTCAACTAATGTCAACTATTGTAATTATTGTCAATCATGGTTAATTGAGGTCAACAATGGTAATCATTGTGGATCATTGAGAAGTCAATGATAGTAATCATTCTCAATCATCTTTAGCTAACTTTAACCATGGTCTACCTTAACCAACAATAGTCATCCCTCTTCAATCATGGTCAACCATGGTAAACATTAATGTAACATTATTGTAACCATGTAATAATGGTCATCGATGGTAAACCAAGGTCGACCACAATATTTAGTCTTGATCCCTAGTTCACCATGTTAATCATTATCAATCGTGGTCAATTGAGGTCAACCATGGTCTAACTTGACCAACAATGGTAAATGCTCTTTAACTGTAGTCAACTGTGTCAACCCACTTCAACCATTTTTGTAACATTAATGTAACATCAACCATTGTCAACAATGGTCAATATTAATGTAACATTAATGTAATAGTGTAACAATGGTCAACATTAATGTAACATTTTTAAATCGATGTAACATTAATAAATTATTATATTAATAGTTTACCATGGTCAACCTTTGTCAACCTTCGTTAACCCTCAATCAATCCTCTTCAACCTCGGTCAACCTTGACAACATGGTCAATGAATACACCCTACACACCTTGATTGTTAACTAGCACAACCACATTACTAAATGACATTGATATACACCAATCAACAATGTTTCCCACCTTTTGTAATCAGCAATGTTTTTCACCTTTTGTACATCAATCAACATATAACACTAACTATATTGACACTAACATCGATTAATGTATATTAACACCATTTACTATTAACACTAACATCGATTAATGTATATTAACACCATTTACTATTGATTATGCTAGTTTATATTTATTTTGTTTTATTTTATTACGTTTTGGTGATTAGTTAAAATCAAGCACCTTATGTTGGATGCAATTTATATTTGTTGTCTTTTTACTATGCAGGGTCGTTAAAATGTAATGCAAGTTTTTCAAAATTAATTATTGTTTTAGATTTTGTACTACTGTTGTAGATTTTATATTAGGAAATATAATTTAATGAGAGAATTGTTAGATCATGTATTAGGATTGAAATTTGACCAAGAAATGGTTTATGATGAGATATTATACATGATTATATATCAATAAGATAATTAACTTGTTTAAGTTTTGAAAATTAATGGTTTAAATCATCAATAATATTAATCTTTCAAATTTCGATCAAACTTTAAAAATGAATTTTTTTAGATCTTTTATTACTTGTAATCAATTTTTCGATTTCGTTTTAATGCTGATGATAACGCGTTAGGTGACATATCCTATTGTTTCATTCTGTCTTCCTTTAAAATTTTAGTCACCGATAAGTGTTGATTAATTTAGATTGTTGCTTATTTGAGAAAATGATTAAATAAAATTGACTATAGGAATTTTAAATTTTCTGTGGATTTAATCTCATATATAGATGTGGTAAAAAAAAATTTAAATGCAACATCTTATCTTTGCAACAAACTTGTAATTTAAAAGATCAGCTAAATGTCTTTATGCATTTACTTTTCTCTTAATATCTATAGTTTCTTTCATGAAAGCTGCAACAATATTTCTTAATGTATATTTGTTACTTCATAATTTTACAGGATTTTTCTTATTTTTTATTTAGTTATGAGAAATAAAGATGGATTCCGAAGTAGTTCATCTATATTTAGATCATTCATATTTTTCATTTATTTAATGGTTGAAATATTTGCATTAAATTTCAAAAGAAGAGATCTCAATTATTTTTGAACAATTATTGATTCATTAATTTTTTCATCGAGTCTTATAATGGTGTACACAACATTATATATATAGTGAAAGAAGAAGCTTGCATTGTCTTTTTCTTCATTTATCTTTAAAGTTTCAAATTGTATCATGTGAGTTTGAATCTTAGCTATCTTCATGTTTTCATCTCCTTCATAAATGTTCTAAAAATTGTTCGAAATATCTTTAACAAACTCATATTGCATCACTTTGACATTTTATGTTTCTGCAAGGCTATATAAAATGGAATTCATTTCTTTTACATTACTAACAAAGGCCCTTTTCTCATCTTTATCGATTGGAGATATTGTTGTATGTGATATCCCCTGCAGGCTAATTACCCCTTGTAAAATGTTTTCCTTCTAATTATGTAATTATAATTTAAAAGGCTTAGAGACAAGCGACATGGATTCCAATTCCTTGACGAAAGATATTTCTTGGGGAATGGGTTGTTTTAAATATCAGGCATGGTTGGTTGAGTGGTTTTAAATGGGATGACTGACAAATAAATTTAACTAAACATAAGATGATAGACCCAAGTGTCCTATACCACCAACCATAAGAAAGAAGAAGGCACAAATTTAAAGGCAACATGGGTTGTGTTAGTCAAAGGGTTGATCATATGGAGGTTTGGAAAATACCAAATGGTTGGTCTATCATGGAAGCATACAAACAAATTGAGGAGAGGCAAGAATTCTTGATTTACATGTGCCCACACGCTGAGGAGAGAAGGTCCTATGTGCATAGAGAAAGAAGGACCATGAGAGGAGGCTAAGGAGATTCCTAGGGAAAGGGAAAAGGAGGTAAAGATGCTCTTATTGAAAAGAGGAGAATAGGTTTAAAGGTCTTTGAAAAAGCACCCACAACTCATATGCATTGGAGGAGGAAGGGGACAAATCAAAAGATAAGGAGGCCACGAGGCTCCTGGATGGTAAAAAAACATAATCACCGAGAGGGGAGAGAAGATATCAATGCTGAGAGAATTTAAGGAGAAAGGAAACTTTGACAATAGCACAACTAAGAAACCCATGAGGGCTTGGTAGCCTATAATCACAAAATGATCTCAGATGATAGTCTAGCAGAGAAACCCATGAAGGCTTTCTCACTAATATTCAATGAATAGTGTTTGTGCCTTGCAGGGGTGATAAACCAATGGAGACTATGCAAGTTGAAAACCTTTTAGAGATGGAGGCACCTAGGGGTAGTGATATGATAGCACCTAATGGTAGTTCCATGGTGTTATGCTCAGAACATGAGTGGAATTTCACTGAGAAGTTGTTGGTGAGTGGACCTCTATTCCTTTAGAGGTAACAAAACTAATAAAACCTCCTTACCATTGTCTATATTTCCCTCTCTACATCTCAACTGAAACTCTCTATATCCAAGTCCCTAGAGTTGTAGGGATGTTATATTTTAAGTCCCTCTACATAAGAGGAAGTGTTCCCTACTTGAGGCCAAGTTGTTGAATAACTAATGGGTGAAGGCAGTGTGGCCTTAATTTACCCCATTCTAGCTAATGATATCGACATAATTATCTAGATAGTTAATTGTTATATTCCAATGAGTGGTTCACTACTTTCAGTTGGTTAATATGACAAGATGGTGGGTGGAGGTTCAAGACTCCTCTAAAAGCACTATACCTCAAGCACTAGATTTGGCTCAGGGGTGAAATCTACAAGTGAATGAAGTTGTAGCTTGTCTAAGGTTGGGTGGATAATTGAAATCCCACTCTCAGTTTCTAGATCACTCAACATAAGAAAAGTGTTCCTTATGTTGTATGTTCCAGTAAATGATATATGAAACTATATGGCGCATTTTAAATTCCTATGAATATTATGCTCATTCTTGATATGTTCATTCAATATCCTCACTAATGCTGAGAATATTTTATAGCTATGTGAATATATGGATGTGTATTGCTTGATTATGTGTTGGTTAACAATGGCTTGTCAATGCTCGAAATTGGAGTTCCTTGTGTGATTGGGAAATGTTGGTTTCTTGCAAAGTTTCGGAATGGTATGGTTCCTTGTGTTATTCTGAGCATAAATTATATTTTAATGGAATTTATGCATATGAGAATTTGTTATTTTTTTAGTATGGGATATTGCTCAAGTTTCCTAACTCTTAGGAGATGCCTAAGTATCTGTAATATTTATTGTTTTGTTGTTCTATTGAAGGAA